>JAOWBL010000005.1:10599824-10617324 GCA_028564865.1 Zenarchopterus dispar | reverse complement strand
AACTATTTCTTGACGGGCGTTCGCGCCCTTCGCACCTCGGGGTGTGATGGGGGCGAAATGATTGTAATATCACAGACGAAGAAATCTAAATCCTTTTCAATTGAAGTTTTGTCGGTGTCACCTCGCTCCAATTGATGTTATTTGAGGAATTAGCGATCACAGGTATTTACTTTCATCTTTGACTAAAGAACTTCACGAATGTCTCAAGGAAATGGACCGAAATGGCCAATAACTCATATTTTTTTGGGCAAAAATATAGAAAAATTACTATTTTTCAATGATACAGTTTAAAATTTATTTTGGGAGCCAAAGACAGATTGCCGCTCGTCAGAGTGTCAAAGTGTCTTTGTGTACAGATGATTGTTATTGTTTTTTTCCCCCATAAATATAAAATGACCATTCACACTTGTTGCAAATTATCACTTTTTTTTTTTTTGGATATACATCATGGCTGCAAACATCTGTCTATTTTAAGAGCTCCACCATGTACACTGTAAGATGTACAAAGTGTACAAGATAACCATATGACTTTAAAGTCAGACCAGTTTACTATTGTTAATTCACACATCTTTCCTCAAAATTAGCTTAAAACAATTCAGGCTTAAAATAGACAGAGGTCTTTTCAATGTAGTGCCAGCTTGGTAGCAGCTCTGTCACACAAAGCTTCTGGTCAATCTGTGAACTTTCTTTCATGTCTCTTCCTTCAGCCTCCCCTCTGATGCTCCCCTTTAAATGTGCTGAGGGCTACACAAGCATATCTCTGTTTTATCTGTGTATCCTACATTCCACATATAAACTGTAATTTATCTTTGGGTTATTTTTACAATATCACCTCTCTATTGTTGTGCTGCACAATGGCAATACTCTGCTCAGCTGTCTGTATGCATTATTCATGAGACAATAATAGATACTTGTACATTTCCTCTTTGGCTACACCCACTCAGCAGGGATCCCTCTTCATGTTTTGGCATAGTCTTCCTATTTCGACACTTCCTCTCATCATTCTGCCTCATTTATCTTCCCCTTAAAGCATTAGCTGTCCCAACATGACTACACACCATCAGCTATCTATCCCTCAGGAGTAGCCAGGCGTAGACTGAAAATGTTTAAATTCAACTTTCCTTCTCCTCATTCTCCAGCTGGCTTTCTCTGGCCTGGCCTGACTCCCTCAGTGTCCTACTTTTCTTCCTGGAGACTTTTATCAATTTTTTAAGCAGTCAACATTGTGCTCTTTACACACAAGCACAGAGAGCCTTGCCAGCTTTCATTGTGGATCATTGTTGTCACTTAGTCTACCTAGCCTGATAATCAGACTTAAGTGTCTGTTAATGTGCTCTCAGGGAGCCTGTAGCAGGTAAGCTCTGCTTAGCTTAGTGGGAAGACAAAAGAGGAGGCATTATGTCTAAGTCTGCTTCCTCTAAAGATAACAAAACTTTGGAGACCCTCAAGTAACTTTAACTTTAACTTTCTATTAAGAAAGCACGAAACATGCAGGGGGGTAAAAAAGAGAAACCGAAGGGTGTTTAACTGCCAATCTGATATAAAAACTGAAAGTAGCTTGATTTGTGTACAAAACTAACATATTTGATCATGAGAGTTAAAATTCACACAGGGGAAGAGACAACTAACACGTCACTCTGCCAAAGGTAATTTGCTTACTGTGCACATGTGTTGGTGAAGAAAAAGGAAAATAATTAATCTCATGCACAAGCACTTTAATACTGTTGACAGTAGGAAAATCCTCATCCCCTGGATGTGGAGCTGTCCAACATGTCAGGTTAACTTAAACAAGGGCTGAGAATTTTACTCAAGTATTTACATCAAAATGACACAAACAAAGACAGTCTTTTTTGTTATGTTGGACTTTTAAATGATAAAGATTATTTCTCCAATCTGGAAAACAATTTGGTTGCATAAGTACACTTTTTTTCTCTGTTGCAGTCTTGGAGTATTGCGTTTTACACGATTAATGGATTTTGTGTGCTTCAGATCCTGCTAATGAATGAAGTAATGGGTGCTGACTGATAAAGCTGGCACACGTTCATATACTCCCCCTTTACTTTGTACCTCAAGACCATCTGTAGCTCCCTTTGGAGCAGGGGCAAAATCACTACGAGGATGGGGGAGGAGATCATGGTGGGGTTTCCTATCACAGTCTGCCCAAAATCCCCTCACCCCAAGAGAGGTACCAGAAAGGGTTTATCCCTCTGTGATAAACCGTCTGTCGCCTCAAAAGCCACAGATGCAACAGCTTTCTCAGACTCGACAATCAGGCTTACCACTATTCTGTCCACACTGTGTCTGGACTCCAACTGACAGTGCCACAGTCAGCACATTCAACTGTCTGCTGACTTTCTTCAGTCTAAATTGTAACCCTATTTAGCATTAGCAGTTTATTTAATTCTGAATTATATAATTAATCGAAACAGGGGTTATGTTAGTTTATATTGTGTCACTGTGTTTGTTTTTATTAACTTTAAGACAAATCTGTCTCAGTGATTGACTTTTTTTGTGCCTGTTGGTATTTGTTTGTGTCCTCCAAGATAATATCAGACTACGCTGTGTTCTTTAGGTGTGGGACTATGAGACAGGAGACTTTGAACGCACACTGAAAGGCCACACAGATTCGGTGCAGGACATCTCATTTGACCAAACTGGCAAACTGCTAGCATCTTGCTCTGCAGACATGACTATCAAACTCTGGGATTTCCAAGGCTTTGAGTGTATCAGGACCATGCATGGTAAGAAGATACAACCGTCTGTCTTCAGCTATCTGCATGATCACACTGTTGTAGTTTCCAGGTCATTGCTGTCTAAATGTTATCTAACTGTACACAGTGGTCAGGTGGTACATATGGCATTGGTGTTTGTTGTCACATCCAGTGAAGTTCCAGATCACTGCCTGATATGCCAACATTCATAATGTTTTCAGCTTTAGCAGACACTGTCTTAAATACCTGTATCGCTCCATTTCCACATAGGCACAAAGGTTCAAATAGATCACCGCCTGAGATCATTTAAAGTGGTTTTAATGGCAGTTTATGCCAGGCTTTTTCTGAGATTTTTTTCTTTTCTTTTTCTTTTTTTTTTCTTTATTATCTTGAATAAATTTGCTTCACTTTCACCGAAGCAGTTATTAAGCTCATTTACTGGTGTTTGGAGCTTACACCAGTAGGACTGTAGCATCATCTAACTTCTACGAGAAGTATACATTAGCATCTGACTTTGAAACAGTCATGCATAAATATTAAAACGTACATATTTTAAGCTGACTTGGTAACTGGACAAATAAACACATTCAGATAATTGTCTTTTGTTGTAAAAGAGGATGTGAGTTGCTGACACACTTCCTCAAACAGATTAACTGTATTGTCTGTATTGATATTGCTGTGCACAGATAAAACTGAGCCCCCTTTTTCTAAAATCTCCATCTCTCTCTCTCTCTCTCTTTTTTTTTTTTTTTTTTACATCTGAATTTAAAAAAAAAAAAACATAAACAAATGTAACTTAAGGCCAATTGTTGAAGTAGATTCGTGCTGTTTTGAGCCACTGTTTAATTATCCTCTTTAGGACTAGATAGCACTTTTCTCAGTAGCTGCCACCTATTACTACAGCCTTATGGCATGTGTGAACACACAACACACACACACACAGAAGCGCAGACTTAAGCTGGCCTTTAAGAGCATGCTTGCTGTACTTTTCATCTGTTTAGGAGATTAAATATGGCCTGGTGTCTGGGTAATTAGGGATCTCTTATTCTCCATAGAAAAATTTAAGCCTTTGCAAATTGACTGCTTGGGTAGTCATTCAGTTGTCTAATTATGTACGTGTTTTTTTTCTTTTTTTTCTTTTTCTTTTTTTTTTTTTAATAGGACATGACCACAATGTTTCATCTGTAGCCATCATGCCCAATGGAGATCACATTGTTTCTGCCTCAAGGGACAAAACCATAAAAATGTGGGAGGTGGCAACTGGGTAGGCAAAAACACCCTAAAACCATCCCTAAAATCATAATACTGTTGCTCAAGCATGTGGGGTTTTTTTCTTTCTTTCTAAAATCACATACTTTCTGACATCATCATTATTTTTTTGTCTTCTAGTTATTGTGTAAAGACCTTTACAGGCCACAGGGAGTGGGTTCGTATGGTGCGGCCTAACCAGGACGGCACACTAATTGCCAGTTGTTCCAATGACCAGACGGTTCGCGTATGGGTTGTGGCCACCAAAGAATGCAAGGCTGAACTGCGAGAGCATGAACATGTAGTGGAGTGCATCTCCTGGGCTCCAGAGAGCGCCTATCCCACCATCCTCGATGCCACAGGTTCTGAGGTAAGGAAAATCATTGTGGTCTAAGTTTTACATTAAGTTAGTTTTCACCGCATCATCTGCCTTAATGTGGCCAGTAACTCAGAGATGACCTCATGTCACATTTGGTGACCTTTTTATACATTTCTGTCTCAGTTGGCTTCTGGACTAATTCATGAAAACACAGCAGGCAGTGGACTAGTATGAAATCAGTTCAAATTTAACAATTGCCAGTAGTAGGATAATGAGACATTCATTGTCTTATAAATTATTAAGCTGCCAGACAAGCTTTATTAAACTGTATGTCATCAGTTGCTCCCAAAACATACTCAAAGAGCCAGTGGGCTTCTTCATGTAAAACCAAACCTAACGAGGTAAACTCGTGTTCACAAAGTTGGCGCTATGACATCCTCTAACAGCGAGGAGTTCTCTGACTATCAGATGATCTTGGGTGAGTTTTTTTTTTCTCTGCATACTTAGCAATGTCACTGGATCTCATACGTCACTGCTCAAACTGACAGCCATGTGAAGCTCCCATCTTGAAATCAATGACTGTGTGTGTATAAACAGATGGATTAAGCACATGGCATAAAGTCAGCACAGCTCTCCCCAAATGCCTTGTGATCTTGTGTGTGTGTGTGTGTGTGTGTGTGTGTGTGTGTGTGTGTGTGTGTGTGTGCGCGCATGCATGTGTGCAGTTGCAGCTTTGTCAGATGAATGACTCCCCAGCCCCATAATGGTTGTCCCAGCCTGATACGTTTTCTTACAGATGCTTATTAGCACTCAGCTACTGAGCACTAAGAGCAAAGCTGCAGGCTATGGCACAGAAAATGTGTTTTTAAAAATAAAAATGACAGACATATGGTAATTTTGACTAAAAAATGTATTAATAAAGGACAGATATTTTACAGATGCCGCTTCTGTGGCCTGTAATGTAAAATACAAGAAGTTATCCAGCTGATGTTATGTCAAGCTGGGCTGCATGTTCTGGTCCAATGAGTGCCTGATTTCTACCAAAAAAAAAAAAAAAAACTTCTTAAAAGACCAGATGCTCAGATGCGCCTGCTTGGTCTTGCTTCATTGTAGACACACTTCATTGACATGTTGTGACTCTTAACTTCAGTGTTCCTCACAGTTTTTCTGACACTTTATTTCTGACTAGACCAAGAAGAGTGGTAAACCAGGCCCCTTCCTGCTGTCTGGCTCCAGAGACAAAACCATCAAGATGTGGGACGTCAGCATTGGCATGTGCCTTATGACACTGGTGAGGAAGACCTCATTAACAGTTAACATGCAAAATCTTTTTTAATTTTTGTTTAGATGGAGAAGTTTTCACTTCATGCATAAAAGTAGTTGGATTACTCCTAATTCAGCAGCATCTGTCTGTCGCACAGGTTGGACATGACAACTGGGTTCGTGGGATCCTCTTCCACCCTGGAGGAAAGTTTATTGTGACCTGTGCAGATGACAAAACCTTAAGGATCTGGGATTACAAAAATAAGCGCTGCATGAAAACCCTGTGTGCCCATGAACACTTTGTTACCTCTCTGGGTAAGCACCCCCTGACTGTCAAGAAAAAAGCTTTTTTTTTTTTTTTTAATTATTATTGTTGTTTGACTTGTTCCCTCACTGGCAAGCTCCTCTGTTGTCCCATATGACTCACAAGAATACTTCTCACTGATTGTAAAGGAGCTTGTACATCACCATCCCGAGGCTTGCTAGCAGTTGGGGATTAGGAGGTAGACAGGCACTCCAGGATTTTCCCACCTCCCCCTCTTCATACAAGTCGTTTCTTAGTATATCAAGGCTCAGGAATTCTCTTGAGGACCTCTTGAGCCAACTTTTCCTTGGCAGGGCCGTTGAAAAACCACACTCTCAAATCCTGCTTCAGCCATCGCTGTAAGCTATTGTTGTGATGAATTCTGCTGTGATGTGAAAAATACAGAGCACCTTTGTTTGAAATGATTGAGGAAAAATTTGTTTTTTCACCTCTTATGAGTGTTTGCTGACATGCGAGACAATACTGAGAGCTTGTCTCTGGCCTTCATTTTTGCTTACAATTCAGCAGTGAATAACATTTCACTGTTTTCTGCCTCTGGTACAAAAAGATGACATCCACATCTGTAACTCCATCAGCAAAGATTTGATTTACTTAATTGGTGATAAATCTGGAGACTGCGCACTTTTGTGAACTTCAGATTTATGAGTCAGATATGTCCAAGCATGAATCTAAGTTGTCTTTTCTTCCAGACATCCAAACTTTACATCTAATTTCAAAGTGTGTTGCATTCATATCATAAATAGAAACCAACATTTTCATCCTCCTGAGTATTGATGAATTAAAAAATGTTTTTTTTTTTGTCGTGCAAGCTCCACCGTTGTATATCAAAGACTATTAAAGAGAAATATCCCAGACAGAGGGGAATGAGGGGTAATAGAGTAAGCTTGGTGGATAAGAAGAGCTGGGTATCATCCGCATAGCAGTGGAATTGGATATTATTGTGTCTACAGAAGATATGACTAAGAGGTAATGAGTAGATGACAACAAGAAGAGGCCCCAGGAGAGAGCCCTGGGGAACATCACTGTTTACAAGAGAGGGACATAGTTCTTTATTGCATAAATGTAAGCCAGAGCACATGCTCAGCTGAAGCAGTCTTTTAAACTTTCATAGTTGAATTATTCTGATTGCCACTTTTTCTTTAACTTTATTCTTTTATTTTTTGGTTTTGCAGATTTCCACAAGGCTGCTCCCTTTGTGGTCACTGGAAGCGTAGATCAAACAGTAAAAGTGTGGGAGTGTCGCTGATTTGAACCTCGGAGAATTGGACCACCACCCTGACAACCCAGGCGCTCCTCTGGATCCCGCACCCCCCCTCATTACTCTCATCCCAGCCCTCTTTTATTCCCCCACCCTGTCATCTAACCTAAACCTCCACCCGCATATCCTTATCTTCTCCAGTTGCACTCACCACCGTGGTTATTTACCCATAGCGCTCTCTGGTCCAATAACGTTTGTCCTTCTGTGTAAATTATTCCTGGATGTAGATTGAGCTATTAAATGTTACACAAAAAAGTATTCCTGCATGGTAATCCAAAATTGTATACTGTAAATTTACATAACGTTGTCTAGAAGTACCATAGGTTTAACACGGGGCTGAGCGTCTGTCACGCAGCCTTACCGACCAACTGAAGGCAGATGTTTTTGACTGGTTGTAAAACATAGGGCACTAAAAAAAAAAAAACAAAAAAAACAACAATAATTTAAGAAATGACAGTGTCTTTATATGTAATTGTTATTTTGTCTATTTTTTTTATTTAGGACTTTTTTTCTGTTATTCCTCTCTTCACTGTCGTAGTTTGTTGGTGCCTAGTTTGGTGACACGCTCAAGAGATAAGGCGGGAAAAGCATATATGATGCGATGACATGTCTGTGGGGCTTTGATATTGAGATAATCTGTAGCTTTATAACATCACTTTTCAAGTGTGCATACCATTTCTCTTTATGTGGAACTAGGTAATATTTTAATGGCTGTATATACGAATGTTTCAAACTGTTGTCCTTGGACCTGGGGGGGCTTGAAAACAGCTTTGTACTCTTGTTATGTGGTGGCAAATGATCCACTGCTAGGCATTGGATAAATTATCTCATTTAATATGAGTGGCTTTGTGAATAGCTGTGATGAGCTTTTTACTAGAAGCCGGACTTGACAAGCAGGTTAGTTTCACTGTCGGTGAGCGTCCAGTGTCACCGCATCACCTGAGCTGATTTCATGGATTTGCACCTGTTATATATTGTTGCTCTTGACAAACACGTGGGCATGGCTCTCTTTAGGAAATGACTTCCTGTGACCTTGTATGTCAGATAGTTTTAAGCTGAATCTTAGGTTCACGTCATGTTTCCTCACTGGTCAGCAACACCAGGGTATGGAGCATTAGGAATGCTCAGTGGCACCACAAAAAAAGAAAAAAAAATATGAACACAAGACTTGTTTGAACTAAATCTGCTGAAGGAAGAAAACTGTAAAGGGCAGGATGAGGAGTCAAAGTGAGTCCCCCAGGTTTGATATCTGGGATGTGCAACAGTCTTTACTTTCTGCATTCGGTCTGCAGAATGAAAATAGTTTTAAAAAGAATTTCTGTGAAGTAAAAAAAAAAAAATAGGAAATGTAAATTTAGCCTGCTGTAATGAGATTTGGCATTTTGCATCATCACACTACAGGATAAAGTGGAGATTTAGTGAGAAAAAGCTAGCTACAGACATACAACGTGATCTGCTATTTCCTCTGTGGAGGGGTCTGGCAAAAGCTGCTCACTGTAGACTGATTTTCTTGGATCAGTTATGAAGGATATCTGCAGATAAAATCCACAATTGGACATGTATGCCTTCTGAGTGACTTTCCTCAAACGTTCAGCTTTTGCTCTTGGTGGAGCTGTAACTGCAAAACAGAAAAAGGATAAACGGCATAAACCAATTCATACTGTCGAATCAACCATTCCACTTCTCTTCTAGGACAAAAACAAATGAAAAATCTTGCCTCAAACTGTAGGTGACAAGGTGATTCATTAATCTTGCACATCCCTGTTTTCACTAAAACTTCAGTCGTTTAACAGCGATCGGAGATGACATTAAAGTTAATTGATGTTGATAAGAGTGTAAACTAATAATTTCTGATTAGCCTCTTCATTCCAGTGCAGTTCTCAGCTAATAAAGATTTCCACTGCTTAACTTTTTATCTTCTTTGCCAAGTTTTCCTCTTCTGTGTGTACTGGATGTGGTGATCTGCTGCTCAACCTCTTGCTAGTGGCTGCTGTGGGCCTCATGTGACCTGTTGGTGTAGCATTGCTTCATGTAAACCTGCATCCAGAAGCAGAGCTGTCAGAACACTTACAAAGCCTTTGAGGTTTTAAAAGTATCAGACTAATTGGTTAAGTAAATGTGGCTAAAGCAGTTGGACAATTTGAGGTATGTGCTTACTGTCTCTTTTGCGGAGAGTTGCGTGAATCTGTACCAGTTTTCTCCAACATTTGTAGAAGAAAGCAAGTAAGCATACATCCAGATCTGCTCCTTTTTTTTTTTTTTTTTTTTACAAGACTGTCTTTGACTTGTGCAGTTCAGACAGCTCTGTTGTTTGGTTTGTAGAGAGGCTGGTTTGTTGTGTGTGATGCTATTTGAGGAAGGCTTTACAGCCTCCTCTTTCTGTTATTGCAATGGGATTGTGGCAGACTAGGATGCCCCAAAGGCAAAATCCTTTTTTTCAGGGAATTTCACTGATGTCTCCCTTTTTAATGTATGCCCTCCCCACTGACCCCCCCTTGCAAAGATCTTTTTTTTGTTTTGTTTTGTTTTGTTTTTCTATTTTTTTCTATAAGCTGTTTTCTCTAAGAATCTGAGGTAAAAACCTTTGGGTGGAGAGAGAAGCAGTTGATTTTGTAGTTGAATTTGGCAGTGCTAAAGAAGATGCCAATGTGTTAAATGTTCTAGCTGAAGCCAAAAATGGAGACATCTGTCTGAACAATCTGGTTTATCTCAAGAAATCAGCCTCCTCGTTGGTCTAACACTGTGACCAACCTTTGAAAATTATTAGTCCCCTCAGGATCACGCTATGATATGCCAGACCATAGCATGTAAATTAAAAATGCATTCCCTTCCTTGACTTTACTCAAGGATGGCGTTTAACAAGAGGTCAGGATGATGTGTGTTATGTTTATTTTGTAATAATCACAGAGAGAAATCAGCTGAAATTTAAAAATAAAAAAACACACAGCTGCTTTTATGGACATGATGGAAAAAGAAAATCCAGTTTTGCCATTCACAGGTCCAAAGCAATCCCTGTGCTGCTGTAGTCTGGGTTTTGAATCGACAGGCAGATTTTGACTGTTTGTGGGTCGTTTTGCCCAGCCTCGAGTCCCCCGTCCTCTGTAAGCTGCCTGTGAGTCACATCTGAGGGCTTCAGACTGCACAACAAGCTCCTGCAGGAGAGCTCGTGATGTTTTCGCCACTATGGTCTCACTCTTCACACAGCAAACTGTTAACAATATACCTGGATGTCATTATTGTTTGCGATATAATAAAAGAAGAAAATTTGCATCTTTGTGTCAACCTCCTTTGTTTTCAACTATGAAATAGTAGTTTGAACTGAAGAGTCGCAGCAGCAGCTTTTGAAAGTTACCAGGACATCTGCGTGGATCACATTGACTGTGTCGATAACTATAACGTGGTCTTTCAGGGTTCTTTCACTGTGGTCTGATGATCAGATGTCTTGGATGTTTTAAAGTTTTAGATGTTTCCTTGCTCAAACACACCTTATAGGTCATCCAAGTGTACACAAGTCTGTCGGTCCAGTAATTTGAGCCAGGTGTGTTACAGGAGAGCAACATCTAAAACATACAGGACGCTGGATCCTGAGGACCAGGGTTGGAGAACACTAATCTACACAAACATCTTTTAAAAAATGATAACAGACTAACGTAGCTAAACCTAATTTCCACTTTGGGGCATAGTGAAGGGAGGATCATGGTTTAGGGGTGCTATGTTTTCTGTTTTTCTGAATATTTTGTAATTTCAGGGAACAATCATTTTAAAACTGAAGATGTCTTACAGGATACTGTCACTGCATATCTTTAAGTCACATTGAGCTTGTCCATTTGTGATTGCTTAAGCTTAGACTACATTTTATGAGTAGTTGGTGCCAAAAGACTTTACAAACAAGAAGTTTGGATACTTCATACAATTCAACATCTTGGAAAAAAAGTACTTTCTTGGTAGAATAAATTTAAATGCATATATTTGAAAGTTATACACAGGGATTTGAATGGTAAAGCAAAAAAAAAAAAGGGGGGGGGCATTGAAGGGGTTACTTGGCGGCCTGATTAATTTAAGACATTTGACTAACACTTATTTCAGATAAAATTTGCCTTTGGATCTTTACTCTGAGGATACACATCTATGTTTCTCAGCATTTTTAGTGATGATCGTCTTTAAATTAAAAACAAATAAGATTTAGAACTTTCTTTTGAACCAAGTTATATTTATTTTTTAACAAAACCTAAACGTGTCTTTACCATTAGCCTTTTTTTTAGTAAACAATGATCAAGTACAAAAAAAGCTAACAAAGCAGAACGTCAAACAAAATTAATCAATGAAATGGGACAAATGGCTATTAAGAATTAAATTTGTATTAGTTAAAAAGGAAAAATAAATATAAAAAAACGCTTGTTCGCTGGTTTGATTGCGTCATCACGCACATGCGTAGAGATGTGACGTCGACGGCATCCAGGAAGTGGAGGAACGTTTGGGCAACGTGAGTTGTGTTGCTGTTTCTCTCCGCTTTTGTTGATTATAAAGCGCCGGAACAATTTAAAAATATTGTCAGACACAATATAAACCCGTTTCAAAGGTGGGCATCATTAACTTCTGGAGTTGGCTTTGAACTGGCATCTCAGTTTTAATTCGTGCATCATCTGTTTTGCTGTTTGCAGCAATTATTGCTGGAAGTTTCCCGTGTTCATATTTTTAAGCATTTGTTCTTTGAAATTGCAAACCGCTTCAAAATCAAGCCTTGGTTAATACCACGACTGCGTTTCATTGTTTTTGTTTGTTTGTTTTCTTCTGAAATCAGAGGTGTCACCATGTCTCTGAATAAGTCCATGCATCCTCGGAACCGGTACAAGGACAAGCCTCCCGATTTTGCCTACTTGGCCTCCAAATACCCGGACTTCCAGCAGCATGTGCACACCAGCCTCACAGGAAGACCCATGTAAGCATCTCCGTGTTTGTGAGCGCTTCCTCTTGCACACACGAGACCTATTGAAGGTGTTTACAGTCTAAGCATTCAAAGTTTCATCTCTGACCACATTTTTTTCACAATAGTAGTTGACATTTTTGAACAGGATAGCAGTACTTGTCGCCCTTTACTAATTTCACATTCACTACACATACACAACACAGTATCCGTGCACATACACTACACAGTATCCGTGCACATACACTGTGGTATTGACCACCTTCAGCTCTCATTTTGTTGGATTTGTGTTAAATCTCAGATATTATTTGTGTGAGAAAATATCAGAATTTATAGGGCAAATAATTGTTGGCAAAAGGTTTATGAAAATTCTACATCAGTATAGTTTGTGCAATTAGTATTTTTCCCTTGTTGTAAAATTGTCGTCTTCTGCCATGATTCACATTGACATGGGGAGCGCTTGGTGCTGAACAGATTTGGTTAAAAGGCGACTCAGAGCAGACACCTGAGCTGGGGTAGTCTGAGTTGCAAATGTTGTTTGCTTATGTTAATCTGATGCTACTTGTCAAAGTAATCATGATCAAATATAACATGTACAGTATTGTGTTACCACTGGACGCTCCTTAGAAGTTCTCTGTGAGCAGTCAGTTATGATGTCTTGCAGTATATGTGACATGATGGGAATGGTATCATCTAGCACCACTGTCTCACTCCACAAAACTCTGAATGGCAGCAAACTCTTGCAGTTTGGTTGTAGAAAAGCCCGAAACCAGAGGACAGAAGGTTGTCAAAAACAACCATAAGGTACATGATTTTTTTTTTTTATTTTGTGAAGAGATGTATGGGTATGAACATGTGTTTGCCCAGTGCTGCGTGTTATTTCCACCAGTATGTGAAGCCCAGAGGAACTTGTTCAGCACCTCTGGTGTCCACGGCTGACTCGATCTGATGTGTGCTGCTCATTCAGCTCCTGGCAGCGACAGCAGCAGGAACATCACTGAACCAGTGGTTTAATGAACCCAGTATCAGAAAAATATATATATATATATATATATTTCAGTTTCTCTCCATTATCTCTTTCTTCTTTTGCTCTTTTCTTTATCTCATGTCTTCATTTACCAAGTACGCCGTTTGGCTATTTGAAATCACCTTTGTGATTTGGCTTCAAAGGGTTATTGTGTGTCAGACACTAAGCTTCTAGATGCTTTTATCAAACTGGACACAAGTTGTGTATATTTGTGTGTCTTTTCCACTGAGATGCTGCTGAGAAATGTGAAAAAGTCCAAGCAGGAGAACAAAGGAAGAGTATGTCTCATGGGATTAGTGGAATTGACGTCAAACAGTGTGTGCTCATGATCGCTGCTGCTCTAAGGGAAAGAAACACCAACAGGGGTCCATTTCTTATTTCAGATCCATTTATTTATGTGTTGCATGTGCAGCGGTGGCTCTGGGACCAGTTGGGCCACCACTTACATGTTAGGGACACATTTCCAGTTTGACGCACATTCATTACTTAAAGATAGAAATGAGCTATGGTTGATGCTTGTGACTGTACTCCTTTTCTGCATATTTGAACCTTCAAAGGAAACAAATCTCCAGGTGGCAGGGAGTATTACTGCAGGATATTTGAACCCGTCACAGCACAGCTTTGGGTTGTTTGGATAGAGAAATGTGTCAAGTTGAGTTTCTGGTGCCTTTAAAACAGCACAAGGGAGATGTTTATGTGATAAAATAACAGTGTCTGTGTCATTTGAATTTATTTGATTACTTTTAGGAAGTGTCGTCTAGCTCTCACAGTCTCCTGTGTCTGCTCTCAGCAAAAACTGCCTGAAGCAACTTTGGACTTGTGTCCCACTCGTGTTTTAAAATAGCTAGGTATCACTTTACTACGTTACATCACACATGAACAATAATGAAGCTAGCTCACAGGGCTACAGTTAGCATTATGTCAGAGCTTACTAAGATATAGACAAAAAAAAAAAGTGAGTGACCTATCACAAGACCAAACAGAAGTACATTTTGGGCAGGGTCATAAATGTAACTTAACCTCTATGTCTACACAGAGTTAAAAGTTACCAAAGTTTGTTTGATGCAGTTGGTCAAACGACATATTGACACTGTGTCAGAGTAACAATGAAGTAGAAGTGCTGTAGTGTGAGACACCTTGGGGGGATATGTCATTCAGTGAGCTTTTTCTCCAACAAGACACCACAGAAACACAGAGGGTGGAGTCAAGTTGACTGGCTGACCTCGAACACCCAAACCCTGTTAATATGAAGAAAGCTGCTTTGACATGTTAAAAAGGGAGCTGTGGTACTGTATCTCTGTGGTATTTTGACCAAAGCATGGCATAGACATTTAATTAAGACCTCAGAAATACTGATCCCCAAACATGGTCCCATGGTTGTTTTATACTGTCTTTTTTTTTTTTTTTTTTTTTTTTTAACCAGGGCTTAAATGTGTTTATTTCTGGTGCAAAATTGGACTTTTATATTATATATACTTATGTATTTTAAATAAAATCATTACTAACATTTATATATCTGGTCAATATAAATTATATGTAATTTTACTTAAGGGATGAATACAATTTTATTTTATTTTACATCGATTCACATTTGTTGCTGGTCCCTAGTGGTTAGTTAATGAACTGGTTGTAGCCCCTTGATTAGTGGTCATTTTAGACACCCAAATAAATGTTCTGAAAACATTGCAATCTTTTTTTTTTTTTCTTTTTTGATGTTTCCCTTTTTAATTAAATTCTTGAATATAAATAAATCGATCCAGTCTGTTCTTCATATTGCTGCTAGTCTTGAGCATTGGTGTTTTTGGAGCTCTTCTAGTTATGAGACGATACTCAGCTTTTTCTATCTGACACATAATTTCATTACCATTGGCTGCCCATCTGAAAACAACATTCTTCTCCTTTCATTCGATTTTTCCCTTTTGAAGATCAAACAAAATGACATCACAATTAATGTGAGACTTGACAGTAATTGTTGGACTTTTGCCATCCTTTTGTTTGAGTTGTCTGAATCGGGTAGTTGGGCTGCTCAGCGACAACGTGGCTGGTTATTTTCAGTACTCTGCAGATAAACGCAGACGTTGCTGTAGTCTATCCAGACATGCATGTGTGACTGTGAACATATCATCATGGTCTGGTCTTTTGTGACTGTGAAGTGGCCAGTCAATCATCTTACAGTGGACTGAGCGAGCGTGTGTGGGCATGCTGTAAAACCCTTCACGTGATGTCCTGATGTGACAGGTGTTAATTAACAGTTTTTAGCATCTCCGCGGCTGCCTGTGCATCCCAGACAGATGATGAACAAAGAGCTGGCAGTGTTTGGGTTCGACTGTCTTCTTTTAAACTAAATTTAGACAACTGAAGAACACAACAATTTGTGTGTGTGAATTCAGAAAGGAAAAAAATATAAATGGAGACACAAAAGAAGCATTGCTCTGTGAAAGTAAAAGTGCTCTGCAGCATTAGAGATCACAGTTCACTGTACCAAACCTGCTGCCATCAGCATCACACGCTCATCTCTAAAGTGCTTACATGAGTCGGTTCAAGTTGGTTATCTGAAGGTCAAACGGATCCACGTAAGCAACTTTTCAAGCATGAGACGATTTCTGTACTCATAAATATTTCCATTTATCCACCCAGCACCTTAAAAATCATTAAAAGCAACATTTGGTACAGACTGGATAAAGGCCAAAAACACGGATAACCAACTGGAGTTCATTATCTTGGCCGAGTGCGTGAACGGATTCGTGCAGCGCTGCGTGTGGCTGCAGCTTCGGTTATTTGTCTGCAGAAATGCGGCTCCTCTTTCCATTAGTGGAGGGATTAGCGTGGTTTTGTATTTTCCAAGGAATTCATCTTCTAGTTTTTTAAGTATTAAAGAAGCGAGTTGGGGGATGAGCGTAATCTCGGGGAGACACTCACTCAATCCTCAGAGGAGATATGCGTCCCCTCGGTTAGGGAGCGCCAGTGGAGAGGACAGATAGCAGCTCAGACCAGAGGCAGCAGCAGAAACACGCTGGTTGTTATTGGAGCAGAAGTGATGAAACTAAATAAACCCCAAATGGTCTGAATGATGGTTTGTTTCAGTGTTTTCTGGTGGTGGGGGTCAGATCAGACAGATGGAGGGATGAAGGATGGTTATAAAAAATGCAGCAGCCCGGGTGACACCTAATTTGAAAATGTATAATTTTCTCACCAGTTATGTTCAGAGATTTATTTCAAATCATGTTCTTGACAAGAGAGGGAAATGACAGCGTAATTAAACCAGTAATTATTTTTAATGCCAAATGTAAGCCTACAGTTATGCAGTAAGCCATTCATAGTTGATAGAGAGGTTGGAAACTCGCTGACTCGGGTTGGACAGTGTATTTTCATAAAACTTGCTTGCTGAATTTGCAGTTGAGATGCCGGTCAGTACATTTACCTGCACAGGTGAGATGGGCTGTAGTTGTATTGTGACTAGGCCATTTAATTTGACCACTGTCCTTGTTCCCAATAATCAAGTAGGGGAGGAAAATCCATTAATTATCCAAGTATGTCCGACTCCTCTGTAGTCAGTGATGATTTCGGCTCTGTCAGTATCTTAACCGCTTGAATGTTGTGTCAGTCGTCACAACACGTGACAATTTAAATGGCAACAAATTAGTTAAGCGGTGAATTAGAAAGCATCACAGCTCTCTGCATTTTGCATGTGTGGTAGGTTTTACAGTTTTGTAAAATAAGACACATTATCCCTTCTAGTTATTCTTTTTTACTTGATTCACAGCTAAATTTTGATGATCAGATTAAGCATGTTTTCAGTCAGACTAACTTGTTTTTAAACATCCAGTTTTAGTCAAACTGGTACACTAACCAGAGTTTTGTTCAACCGTAAATGTTAATGTACTTTTATTGACACTCCTCTGTGATCTCCCTTTGGTACTGAAGCAGAGCCAAAACCCTCCTCCATATTTATTCATTATGTAGTTATTTTGATTATATTGTGAAGCCACAACACGACTTGAATGGTTCGTGATTAGTTTCTCTATTTAGCCTTCGTGAGCCCATCCCTCGGTAGAAACTCATGAATAAATTTAGTTGTTATTTGCATACAGGTAAACCACAGCCCAAATGTAAATAAAGATTATACTTTGTTAATGCTGTTGTTTTTGATGGACAAACTAAACATGAAGAAAAAATTCTCAAAACTGTTTATGTAATGCTCCATAGCACTGCTGATTTTTTTTTTTTTTAACATAGCATAAAAAGATGGATGTTTTATGTTTTAAAGAAATCTACTCTTCAGTTATTTATTTACAGCATATTAATTAGCAGCTGGTCTGGACATCTCCTACATTTATAGTATTACTAAAGTAAAAACTGACCAGTTAAAAAGAAAGTCACACACCCATCTATTTGCATGTTTTATGTTAAATTTAACATATATAT
>JAOWBL010000005.1:10506406-10599724 GCA_028564865.1 Zenarchopterus dispar | reverse complement strand
TAAAATTTTATTTTATTTTTAATGAACTAGGGGGTCATTGTGAGGATCACTTGTCAACTAAAATGACCTTAGAAAATGGCCAGTGTAGTGGGGATTTGCAGAGCTCCAATTAATTTTTGCCGTCAATCTGACATGAAATAAAATAATTAGAAAATTAGTGCTTGAAGCACTGTGAGGGCTGCTTGCTGTTGAGATCCTAAGTGTACATCTGTCCAGAATTTCTGCAGAATTACAGACTTGAGACTTTTTCACAAGTGATTTAATCTTATGAGGAGTTCTTGTGAAGTCTCAGTGTGTTTCAAAAAACTAAAAAAACGGGAGAAATAAAATCAGCTGTCATGAGGGAAGGTACTGCTCATCATCACAAAATGGTTTGTGGTGACCTGAGTAGGTTTGGTGCACCTTGAAGGGCACCTCTCCGTGGACAAATTGTGTGTTACTGTGTTTGAGTGAGTTGTCTGTCTCAGCAGTAAACCTCCCCTCCAGGTAAATGATGTCATCATCTTCATCCATCTGTAACAAGAACTTTTCTGCTTCTCAGCACTCAAATCTCTAATTCTTCCCAGAACGAGGAGGAGCTGACGCTGCATCTCCTTCTCACCTCATTCAGTTCGATTTTTCCTTTTGCCTTCATCCCTTCGGTGTTGTCACAGTAAACCACATTTCTCCTGTTCACAAGTTTATCGTTTCTGTTTGTCCTACACCGTGTCCCGTCGACCACCTTAATGGCGTAAGCACGCAGCGTGGCAGCAGAAGCGTAAATCTCGGGCACGCTCACGTTCCTCTTGCCATCAGCCATTGCTCCAGCGTGGCCAGATTTGCGTGCTCTCTTCCTCTGTTCGGTAGGTGGGGTTGCCATGGTGATGTGGCATTCGCAGGGCTGCTGATGGGAGCGATTGGTCTGCATTGCACTCACACATTGATGTCTAAAAATAGAGTCCTGGCCCGAGCAGGCTCGCTCTCTGAATATTGATCTTTATCTAACGATGCCTCTGAGGAGAAATGAAAGGTCTGAAGATGTGAGAGCTGGACGGATGAGGGAGGCCGGCTTTCATTTCATTTTGGGAGAGTGCAAGCATTATGCTGATGTATCACTTCTCCCTCATTAGCCTTATTCTTCTCAGCTTGGGCCACTTTTAAAGTGCAAATCACAACAGTGCTTCATTTTTTACCACCATGTCCGGGATGCTCAGAAGTGTTGGTTTTCTGTGAGAGATCAGCAGCTGTTTCGACTGGATCATTAACTTTAGACATGATCATCAGGGGAAGAGGTGTGATAAGACTGATATGAGCCTGTAGATACAAATTATTTTTAATTTGGACTCATTTGTCTTCATCACTTCTGAATGAAGATGCAGAGTTATTCTTAGCAGCCAGGCAGGTTTGCCACCTGTTTTCTCTTGTTTTTAAGATTTGAAAATGCAGTACAGGTTCACATTCACATTGTCCAGCAGAAAAGGCAAATGTGATTAAGTTTGATAGAAGCACTGTTTGATTTCTTCACAGTTAATTGAGTTCAATTTTACACATGCAGAGTCTATAGGTACTATTTTTATGCTCAGCTGCATAAGAAATGAGAAAATTTTCATATCCATGATAACTTGATGTGACATGTCAAACTCTTGGGGCTGCAGTAGTGATCAAGCTTAATCTCATTCGATTGTTTCCTGAACAATGACAACACCATATGTTTTTTTCCCTTTAATACAATTGTTTTCATTTTAACGTTTGCTTGATGCCTTGTGGTCATTATACAGACAGAAAGTAACAATATAAAAAACTTTACAACACAGGAGTAAGTAAAATAAGATACACTTTATTGTGAAGGGAAGATGAACTGCAGGAAAAAGAGGGATAAAAGCAAACAATAGCATTCCAGCTGCTTAGTCTGCCAGCTTCTATATCCGTATTTACCAGCGGTAGATGGATTTTCTTCTACTGGAACATGCCCACACCAAGCGGGAGTGTGTGGTGCCAGACGCTCCCATCACCAGGATGTGTCTAATTGCATGTGCCAAGGTGCGAAAGCATTCTGCAGAGCTTTAATTACATCTACCTCGCCCACTCATTTTCATTTGCGACAGCTGAAACCATTAAACTTGTTGGAGGAGCGAGGGGATGGGAGAGGAGGCAAGTAGGGCCGAGAACTGGGAACGAAAAGTGGGAGGTCTGAGTTGTGTGAAATTCTTTGTCATCAGTGGGGGATTTTGAATTGATGGACTGCTTATCTTCCTATTGTCCCTCGTGTGTGGGTGTGTTACGTGTATTATGAATTAATGAAGCTCAGTGTGGAGAAATGCAGCAGGTTAATGAAGTGCTGTATTAAGAGCAGCTTGGTAAATTGCTGTCATGTGGTCTCTGTGGTAAAATGAGCGGCTCAGCAAGACACTAAATTTTAAATCATCCTTTTAAGAAAATTAAGGTTTCATGCGGCCCTAGTTTTATCTCCATTCATAATGACTGCTAACGGCAGCATTGTATTCAATAATTTAAATGGTGTGAGAGCTGGAAAATGTGAAAAAATCAGTAGTGGGAAGTCAAGAACAGGTGGGCAGCTTTAAGCTCTCAGTTGAGCATTATTCAGACGAATTTGGAGGAGAAAAGACATTTAAAAGTTCACTTCAACTTCAGTACAAAAGAGGTCCAACGGCTTTTGTTGTGGGTCCGTGAAAGAGGTATTATTATTTCCGTCTTATTCAGCTAACTGTTTTTCCTTGTAGAGTGAATTTCAAAGAGCCGGAGGCAGTGCGAGCGCTGACCTGCACGCTGCTGAAGGAGGACTTTGGTTTGAGCATCGAGATCCCTCTGGAGCGCCTGATACCCACTGTGCCCCTGCGCCTCAACTACATCCACTGGGTGGAGGACCTCATCGATGGCCAGAAGCAGCCACGCAGGGGCATCGACATCGGTAACGCCCCCACTCTTTGTGTCGCTGCTTCTACACCTCACTTAGACAGTGCGGTGATGGTTTTATAAAGGGATGATACTAATATCGGTCATTTTCTTTTGTTGTAGCCCTTAAATGAAACATCTCTAAATCAGCTAAACTTGGCTTGAATGTAGTTTGTTATGAGCTAAAACACTGACTCATTTGTGGACATAACAGCGTCTGCAGCAGCCATGAGGTCCTGCACACGCCATCTGAAGTAAGATTCTGTCTGCAAATTCACAAATACAGTTTCTACATTTATGGGAATATATAGTAAAACAAAGAGATAACAGCATCTTATCACTGCATCAGTGATGCAGCCATGTGCATGAATTATAAATTCAGAGCACGCTGAGAAACCAACTTCACAGAGTCACAACTTGCTTTTTTTTTTTCTGCTGACCAGATGTGAAATCTGTAATGTATCATTGCTATGCTCACTCACGCAAGATTTCAAACACTTCTGTACTTGGTGCCAGTCACAAACTCTCCCAACAGATGGCCATGCTGCACACAGACAAACACACACAGACAAACACACACACATGCAGAGATGCTTTTGTGTCTCTGCAGCTTCACACAAAGCAGGTGAGCTGATTCTGCCCAACTTGAGGAGATACTAGTAGGGTGGATTTAAGCAGAGTTATGGCAAGGAAAAATCCCACATTTATGCCAAACATTAAAAAATAAAAAAGTTTGTTTTTCAAGTTTTATTTACAAGATTTGTGGTGCTTCCTCTATTAAGTCCTGTTCTGGTTTTTCCTAAAATGTATTATTCTTCCAGTGGCGTCTGTCTAGCTGCTTCTTATTCCAGTAATTGATCGTTGGACTCCAACTTATCTGATTCATCGTCCCCCCAGCTTCATCTGGTGCACAAAAATATATCCAAACAGGCTTTGATGTATAGCATTTATAAATATTTCCTTTAAACTCTGCAGCATAAACCAACAGCATGATTTACGTGAAAGACTTGCACTGTTGCCTTTTTGTGATTGTGTGTGATTTGAATGCTAATTGCGCTCCTTTTGTCAGTTTTTAATATTTTATACCAGAACAGCACACCAAATATCAGCTAGTGCTTCCAGCAGATGATTCAGCTATTCTCAGTCCCTCCTGTTTTCATCTGCTTGAGTTTGTGTTTGTGACGTTCTCCCAGATGCACATGTGGTCTTTAGGACTTCAGGTCATTGCTTAGTGACTGATTAGAGTCTTTTTCTAAGCTAACAGCCTTTTTCTGTTTGCTCCCTGATGGATGGCCGTTTCTTTACTAATAGTTGACATCTCTGTCTGTGCCAGGACTGAATAATGCAGTTTTTTGTTTGTTTTTTTAATATGTCAGTGATTTAATAATCACCACTCAAGCTGACACTTATTTGCTCTTAGCCCTGAGATGATTAGTCAGAAACCAATGAGGTGATGTTCTTGGAGATCCTTCTCTTCACAGCCCTCTTTAGTAATTTACTAAACAGCACTGCAGCACAATTCCATATCGTTCACTGACGGCAACAATCAATCCTGCTCACTTCATCACTGTCAGCTGCCAAAGATGTGTTTCCTGTTTTCTCAGGCACTGGGGCGTCTTGCATCTACCCCTTGCTGGGAGCCACGATGAACGGCTGGTACTTCCTCGCCACGGAGGTGGATGACATCTGCTTTGACTATGCAAAGAAGAATGTGGAGCAGAACAACCTGTCTGACCTCATTAAAGGTGAGTGCTGGCCTCTGATGACTTTGAGGCTGCATGGTCCAAATCCAAGAATATCCTTAACTAATCTTTACCTTTTTTTTTATTTAAGAGGAAGAATTGTAAATATGAAACAAAAGTTTCATAGTCTGTTTTTGAGGCCTCAGCGTGATGAGTCTGATAAAATCTGGTTGTGAATCAATTTGTCTCGAAAGATTAAATTAGCTTTTTAAGTGAAAGGGACAGGCGTGCTTATAAATTATGGAAATGTGCTGTTTTCCTCTATCAAAATGAATATCTTTATTTATTGTACTCTGAGTTGGGAAATCTGACACATGCGGCTGTAGGAAGGTGTGTCTACTTGTTGTCCTATTGCTTTCAGTATTACAATTTATAACGTTCCAGAAATTCAGAAAAGTTTTCATTTCAGTTTATTGCTATTTGATATAAGCCATGCATGAACATGGAGAATTAAATAACAATTATACAGTGTGGAAATCATTACACAATTTATCACAGGACAGCTGCTAACTTCCAAGATGTGTCGAGAAAGGCTTTTAAAATGAAACTTTGTAAAAACAATTAAACTATGTTTATATGTATATGTGTGTGTGTGTGTGTGTGTACTGCTAAATACATTCACAGCCTACACACTTAAAAGGACAGTTTGTGCTAAAAAGCCTGGACCCACCCAGCCAGTTGCATGTATGCACAGACTGTGAGCATGTAGTTTATTCCCTAGCTCAGCTAGCAGTCTAGCACAGCTAAAGCCAGTCGCAGACGTGGGGAGGGTTTGTCCTCATGCTGGGGTGTGATTTCTATGCATTGGAGGAAGGAGGAAGAGCTAGCTTTCTCTAATTTTGTTGATATTTTGTTCAGTTCTAAAAAAAACTTTGTCATCCAGAAATTGTTTACCCTGTCTTTAAGTTTCCTACTACCGCATTTTTAGATGAAAAACCAAAGACATGTAACAGCTGTATGACATCACAGAGAACCTGTGGAGCCTGGACATATTGTGAACTAGTGCGAGGCTTTCATTTTCAGGTGTAATGTATTTGTAATAAAAATAATGTACCTTTGTCATTTCCTGAAAGAGTTTTGAGAGGCAAAGCCCACTCACAAGCCATGAGCTTCCTCACCTCCAGCCCTGCAGACATCATACAGTTTCTCTGAGTCCATGGTGGGTGCAGGACTTAAATGTCCTTGCCTCGCTGCACGGGTAACATGGGTAACATCTATGACAGCTGCCGAATCAGGAGAGTGACAGTATCCCAGAAGCTGCCTCTTACAGCTGTTACCCTCCTGAGCTGCAGACAGAGAATGTATTTTATGTGTTTTTGGAGGGGTGCTACATGGCAGAAGAGATCTACTCCGATACTTCATATTTACATCATGCCATCTCCCGCTGTGAACTCCATATGTGAACAGCAACTGCAGACAATGTCATGACCTAACGTTGTCACTAGAATCTGATCTTTATGTGTAAAAATGACCACGCTAAGACCTGGAAGCCTCATTTGTGGAGTGACAGTTGTGAATTTTCTCTCATCTTTTATGTGTTGCACAGTTGTCATGAGATCATAAATCCTTCCTTATTTTAGTATATTTTTCCCCCTCAGTTGTGAAAGTCCCTCAGAAGACTTTACTGATGGACGCCTTGAAAGAAGAGACAGAAATAGTGTATGACTTCTGCATGTGCAACCCTCCTTTTTTTGCAAACCAGCTGGAAGCAAAGGTAAAATAATTCTGTTGTCAATACTTTTAATTTTGATTTGTCTGATTGTTTCAGTTCAGAAACGACAGCCATCTAATTGTTGCTGAATTGTTGTCTAAACTTCAGTGTATGATGGCAATAAAGCCAATCAAACCAAATTCTCATAACTCATTGCCATCTGTTTACTGACTCCATCACTTTTTACTTGATACTGAAAGGCCTCTAATAGGATTTCATCTCTGTCTGTCTTGTTGGTCTCTCCAGGGGGTGAACTCCAGGAACGCACGGCGACCTCCTCCCAGTTCAGTGAACACAGGCGGAGTCACGGAGATCATGGCAGAGGGAGGTGAGCTAGAGTTTGTCAAGAGGATCATTCATGACAGTCTGCAGCTCAAGACACGTCTTCGGTGAGGAAACACCGTTACTTTACCCTTTTCCTAGCTGCAGGTGTGTGCTATTTGTGTTTGAAACCCCATCTAAAGTTTACAGCCACTGACATGCTCCAGAACTACACAGTTGAAGTGGCAGATGGATGTACAAGTGTGCTGCAGTTTTGATGGTCGTGGAGAGGTTCAAATGGCTGCTACGTGCATCGTTGAAGGAGAGGGATCAAGAGCTGAAATGGCCAGATGGATCGTTGCACACTGATGGAGCTGTAACCCACAGTTGTCACGATTTGGGGACATACACACCCGATGCTGTATCCGGGAGCCCACAGGGAACAGCTGTGTTGGGGTAGATGGGTGAGGGTGTCCCCGGCGGCTGTCACTTTACCCTCCCCCTGCTACCGGGGCTGTCACCAGGGTAGCCAAGTGACACCCCGGTAGAGCAGAGCTATTAAAACTAATTAGACGTGCCACACCTGCTCTGCTTCACAAAGAGATGGGTGCCGTGGGTGTGTTTGTATGTGTGCGCAGGTTCATAATGTTTCACTGGAGTGACAAGCGTCCTGAGAGGACCTGATGTTAACACCTGCCTGCTCTCATGTAGCTCTTTGTCGCACTTGTGTAGCGTGAAGAAACATCCGGAGCGAGCCCAGACTTATTTAGCAGGTCTGACGCTCCGGTCAAACCAACCGGAGCTGGCTGTCGCTCCCAAAAGCATGCTGGGACACCAGAGCTACCAGGTGTCCATGGAAACACTGCCAGCCTTTGCAGTTGTTCCAGTGAGACTCCCCGCCACCCCTCTTTCCACGAAAGGGTAATTACTGTCAGCCAGGAGTGAGTGTAACGTTCAGCTGGGTACTCAAAACTGTAGTTAGAATTGAGGAAATGCCTCTAATTCATCAAACTATTGATATGAAAATTACCAGCTTTGGAGTTAAGATCGCAATCATGTGCCCGTGCTTCTGGAGCGTGAAGGGGGAAGACTGAATATGTACGCTAATGCAGCTGCACTCTCTTTTTTTTTTTTTTTCTTTTTTTTTTCAAATAGCTGCGGGTGGAGGTTGGCGGATTATTGTGGGATCTCTTTTGGGTGTTCGCCGCCCCCTCCTCCCCACTGTGATGAAAGGTGGTGAACATCTGTGAATATTAGAGCTGATTAGTTTTTCACTTTTTGCGCTGCAGTGTCGGACGTCAGAAGTGACCATCGATGCTTTGGTTGCCCTTAAAAGGCAAAGATTTCCTTTGAATATTGGGAAAGACACAATTAAGATCTTTTTTTTTTGTTTTTAAATCAAAAAGGATGTTTCATTTTGTTTTATTTACATTTCTACCAAAAACTGGTCACCGTGCTGAATAAAATGGAAAACTCAGAGTGAATTTCTGCATTATGCATTCACAAGTGTGTGAACACCTTAGAATAAACTGGATTTCTGGGTTAATGCCAAAAAATGTGATCTGATCTTCATTTAAGCCGCAGTGACAGACGAACACGATGAACTTAAGTTGATAACACAGAATTATAGCTTTTCATATAATTACTGGATCCATCCATTTAACTTTCACAGCTGGTGGAAAACGTGAGTGATGGGTTAACTGCATGAATAAAAGCTAATTGGAGTCATCAGTTTGTACACCTGGAATTAGTAAAAGAAGTTTAGATGTGTGGTGGTTTGAGGTACTTTGATTAATTAAACTGTACTTTTGCTGTTTATAAGAACCATCTGCTGAAACAAAAATGAGATCTTTTAAGTCATGTGACCAAGAATAGTTTATCTGGATAAAGCTGGAAAGGGATGAAATCTTTGTTCACAGTAAAACTGTTTATAACAGAGTAGAAATAGATATAGTAATTGAGGCAGTGTAGCAGAGCAGCTTGTAAATCCACAATATCACAGAGAAAATGTTTTGTGGACTGGTGAAATAAAAGTTTAATTGTTAGAAGAGTACTCAACGCTTTGAGAGCACAGTTTACTTACAGTAATCATATGAAAACATCTGCCTCAGATCCTTGGCCTCCTTGCCGTCACTAGGGGAAAAATGAATTCCCAAGTTCACCAAAGTATCTTACAGGACAATGTCAGAGCAGCTGTCTGACAGCTGAAGCTTAGTAGATACAGCACCATGATGCAGCAGGACAATGAACCAAAGCATTGAAGTAAATCCACCACAGGATGGCCTCAGAAAAAAAAGTCTTGTTTTTTAAAAGACCCAGTCAGATCCGAGACCTTAATCCCACAGAGATGCCATCAGCGACCTCGAGCTATTCACACCAGACATCCTACACGTGTCTTGTGTGAAGCACTTCTGGAAAGAGGAAATAACTTCCTCCTGAATGTTGTGCAGGTCTGATCCTTGAAGTCACTATTACAAAAGGTTCAACCAGCTATTAACCCCAAAGATCCACTGAGTTTTTCACAAACATTGTGAATGTTTAGTGCTTCTGTTCAATGAAGACACAAAACACCGATCACTCTCTGGGTGCTATCAGCTTAAACAAATTGTGATGTAAGTGGAGATCAAACCACATTTTATGGGAAATGAATGCAGGAAATTAGGGCTTCACATACTAACACCTCCCCATCCCCGAATGTATATCTGAAGTTTTGTTTTCTATACTCACCCTATACTCATAAGTTATTTGTTTTATTAAGGCTTATCTTGTAGAATAACGAAGAAAGTTGCACAGTTGGTGATAAACATCAAATACAACAGTGAAAATGCTGTAGCTTAATTGTCATTGAACATTATGCTTCCCTATTTCTAAAGATCCTGATCTTGTGTAAAGAACAAGTGAATGCAGTCATTTTCCACCCCAAATAAAATGGACAAATAATAAAAAACCTTATATTTCATTGAAAATGGTACAGTAATCACATTATCTGCCTTGACATATACCTGACTTTGTTTTTTTACCTCACATGGCTTATTTCTGATTTTATTATTTGGCAAGGATGTCGAACGTAACATAACGGGCTGCAAATGTCAATCCGTAAAATAAAGTAACTCTAGTCAACAGTACTGTTGGCTACAGTAACTCTTGGACTTCAGCGTGGTGACATTTTCTGCTGCTGTTAATGCAAATGACACGTGCTGACAGGTATCTGATGCACCTGCACGCGGTTTTAGAAGGCTGAGGCATCATCATGGCAGTCTGATGCAAGACACTTTCAGTTATGTGAATTTTCAAATCAAATCTTTACTAAATTGGAATTCCATCAGAATTTCCCACTGGGACTAGAAGTGTGGTTTTAATGACACCCTGAAAATGCTTGGGACCTGATCAGTCTATTTGATTTATTTTTGCAACGACATTGTTTTTGATACAGATTTTCAAGTCAAGATCGAGGCCTTCTTTGTTGCATTTTCATTTTATAATTGACATGTCTGTGCAGCAGTTCCATGTTTTAATGCTACCAGAATGTGGTTTAAGCTGTGTCTTGCTGTAATAAGCAAGGCTTTCCTGGGAAAAGACACCATTTGGACGGCAGCGTATGCTGTTCCAACACTTGTGTATACTATTGAGCATTAATGCATGTAGGTTACTCATGGCCAGATGCACTCATGCACCTCCATGCCATTACAGATGTTGGCTTCTGAAGTGTTGAGTGATCCATTTAACGGTTCCTCTCCTCTCCAGCCTTGAGGACACAATATAACCAGCAATCCTTTACAAGCTGGCGCTCCCAATATGTTCATCTTTTCTCCATATGACCCAGCTGGGCTGTACAGCTCATTGATCAAGGCCAACTTCATGTCTTTATCGCACAGCAGAGATTATTGATCAGGTATCCACCAGGGGACGACTTCAAAACTTCTTTTCCTGTGCCGTGGGGCCGTTCATAGTCGGTTGTTTTCCCGTATCTCTTGTTTTGTTAGTTTTTTTTTCTTTGTTGTGCTCCCTGAAGCCCACCTCTGGCTGTTTGATCTCTGCTTTGTGGTTCAGGTCTGGGTCACGGGCAACACACACACACACACACACACACACACAGCTGGGTGATGCGGATTCCTCTTTCTGCAGGTGGTACAGTTGCATGCTGGGGAAGAAATGTAGCCTGGCACCTTTGAAAGAGGAGCTGAGGAAGCAAGGGGTGAGTATCCACCGAGACCCAGAACAAAGCCTTAACACAATCACATGCTCCGTTTCTGTTCTCGGTTCGCTCGAGTAGGAACATGCAGCACAGTACGGACGCTGATAACGTCCTCTTAAAACAGCCTTCCAAACACTCCTTCCCTTTGTGCACTGACGATGGGAGGAACAGCAGAGGAACATATCGGCCTTTTCTCATATGCCGTAAAGCAGTGTTAAAAACAAGCCATAAATGAAACCGTTTCTGTTATCTGTGCATGACTCAATCACATGGCGCTCTGTAGCTAAAGTGTATTAGCGTCATTAGCCTAACTAATAGCCCAGCGCATGACTCCTGACTGCTGCAGGCCTCAGGTTCTGTGCCAGTCTCTATCCTCCTCACATGTTCAGAACAAAAACAGAGATCCCCCCCCCTCCGTCTGCACCTGCCATCCCTTAAACCCCCTCCTGAGGTTTAAGGCTGCCATCGCTCATCAGACTGAGTGCAGCTTTGGCCAACATCCAGGAAGGACACTGATGCCTCACTTTAAAGTGTGTAAAAAGAAACTTGTTATGGTTAAAATGTTAATGCTTTTATCAGCCATTAGCTTATGTTCACCGCAGCATGTCGTCCGTTTTCTTCATCTTTTTTTAATTTAGTAAATGCGACAAATAAAAGCATGGTTAAGAATCAGAGCTGTTTGACCCCCAGTCTTTTTCTAAATGAGATTTTCAACTAATAGAAAGGTGGGTTATTTTTTTGTTCAGGAATGAATTTCCATATATTTTGATCAAGTACACTCTTTTTATTGTAATTTTTTTCCCCCTCAGCACTCAAGCCAAATTAAGAGAAAACTGCTTTGAAGTGTTTGAGCTGTATGTGCAGCAGTAATTTCATCCACTGATATACATAACTCTGCAGATCACATTGTTCTCCACCTACAAAAAACAGCCACATAGGACACTGATCAATTTTATACTTTTCCATAATTTAAACTGTATCCAAAGAAAAATAAGAGATATTTACTGGTCCTTTCATCTACTTTGCTATATTTAACACAACTACTACACATTTGGCGCTATTGTTGTGATTGAATAGTTTTGAGGAGACAGACTGTGAGAAAACTGCTCCTTCTTGTGGCAGCTAGCTTGTATGTTTCTAGGTCATCATCAAATCAAAAGTACTTCCACACAAGTCCCTCTTTCCTTTTGGGATCAATGCTTTTTGTGTGTTGCTTGAACAACAGCCATCTCTCTGAAGGTTGCAATGAAATGTAATCTTCAGGTACTTTGACATGTCTAGCCTTGGGCCATTTTTGGTTGGTAGGCATCTCTAGTGTGTAAGAAGATCGGTACTATTCAAAGACGGACATGAGGAAGACACGGTGACTGTAACACCAGTGAGCAGCTGTGTTTATTGTAGTGTCATAATGTAAGATGATTTATTTTCGAGTTTATTTTATACCATGACTCCATAGTTGTTATATTTCTACACACAGTTAGACAACTCAAGTTTTCCCAGACTCCTACACTGCAAAAACTCATTTCTAATAAAGTAAAAAAGCCTTGTTTCAAGAAAATCAGAAGACTATTTTTGATTCATTTGCTAGTTTTACAAATTCTAGTCAAGAACATTTTTCCTACTCTATTGGCAAAGATGATATTCCCAGTGGAGTAAGATACTTTGACTAGATTTGTAGAATGTTGGACTTATTTTTTAGAGGGCCTGTGTTTACAGTGTAGTGACTCGTTTGTTCTTCTTAATTTTGAATCTTTATTGCTTTTAATGTACCATTAATGAGAAGATTGATGAAAGCAGCTAAATTTAAAAAATGAACTAATGTTTTTTTTTTAATTTTATTCCAATATAACATACTATCCCTGTACAGACTTGGTGCCATCCTAGAATAAACAACAGCTTTCTGAACAGTTTTTAGCTCCAGACTAAATGTGCAGTTTCTGTTTTAATGAATTTGCTTGAAAGTTGATTAACAATGATGCAAAACTGTGTTTCTGATCATTTTATCGCCTTTAAAGAGAGTGTCAGAGTGAAGCGTGTTTTGGTGTAATTAATGAGATAATATGCAAGAATATCCTTACATGACTTATTTTATCTCAGCACAATGTTTTAAATGTATTCTTTGTAAGTGTAAACCATTTCCTTACACTTTCTTATAGTGAGATCCAAATCCGCACCAAATATGACATGCTCAGTGTGTAGGTTGCTGGCTCATTGGGTAGACAGATGTTTTGACAATAACTTGCTGCTTCACAGACCTTTCCGGGTCTCATTCAGTAAATTAGACCGTGAACTAGTTAAATCTTTAAAAACCAACAGAAATAGCACTGGGCATTTTCCGTGTTTTCGATCTGCCACTTTACTCCTCGAGGACTGCAGACTAAAGTCTTTTGGTGTGTTGGTCATGCCTGACTGTTTTCATTTTTCTTCAGGTACCAAAAGTGACCCACACCGAGTTCTGTCAGGGGCGGACCATGCGGTGGGCGCTGGCCTGGAGTTTCTATGACGATGTGACTGTTCCGGTAAGTTTCTACAACAGTGTTGTTCAGGTTGGCTTGTGTTGATAAAACTCTGCAACAAAAACACACACAAAATAATAATCCCCTTTCGTAGTATTTATTTTTATTCAAAACCACATGCCCCTTTCCTCAGTAATGCAGCCCCTGCGTCCCCTGCTCTTCCACTCCGTTATGTTCTCTTCTCCTACCTCAGGGGAGATGTTGATGGGATTTGTAGCATGTTGTAGCCAGGCAACAGTTGCCAGGGCTGGACTGTGCACATGCTCTGTGCCACTGACTTGTCTGGACAGGGTGAGAGTTTCAGACAAAGAAAAATAAAATAGAAATACATGTTCAGGAGAGAGGACGATAAAATGAAAATGTTCTGAGACCAAATCGGACTAAAAGAGTCAAGTAGAGGAAATGATCACTTTTTGCTGGAGTCTTCTCTGTTTTGGTCTTTCACTTCAAAATCAGTTGAGCAGAATGATTGACCTACATTCCCCTATCACTCTCTTATTTCTGCTGCTCCTCTGTGTTCACTCAGATGTGTCTTTGCTCACCATCATTAACAGGCAGAACCCCTCCAGCATGTGCCTTTCATTTTGTGTGTGTAGAAGTTAACATTAACATGTATGACTCTTTTCATGGTCCACTACCTAATTCTGACTGTGTGCATGTTTATGTGGTCGCTGATGTGCTCATTAATGTTATATATAGTTAAAAACAAATGTGACAGATGTGCAGCTGTTACTCTTAACCCAAGGTAAAGTTTTTCCTTTTATAAGTAGCTTCAAATATATCTTTAAATGTGGAAAAAAAAACCACCAGTTTGATGCACTTGTGGACTGAAGGAGTACCACATCTGTGCACAGAAGCAAAGTGCAGACAAAAGAGGCGGACACACACACACATTCATGCACACACCACAGGAATACAGAATAAAAGAAAAGGCTGACGGGCTTTTTCTCAGCTCACTGTTGCTCATAGAGACCTCCAGCAGAACGAGGGATCAGGAAGGTCCAGAGTCCATGCAGAGGTTTGGGAATTGACAAAAAGGAAATGGGGGTTGGGAGAAGAGGGCTGATCAGATTATGATTTACAATGTGCTGCTGGAGGTGAAATTAGGCGCCTTTTGTATGTGTGTGAGAGTGGGAGTGTACATGGACTCTGGAGATAGGTACGATTGAATATTATACCTGGTCAGAGAAGCTCTTGTTGGACTTTTCACATTGTCTAGTTTTTAAAATCAGGTCAGGTTTTTAGTGTAAAATTGCACCATGTGTGCGAGTGAGAGCATGCACCGAGGTGAAAGTGGGTAAGTGGGATTAATAATAGAGTGGGAGCGCTGCAGCAGTCAGAAGAGGATGTGATTCAGTGGAGGGGGTGTGTACGTAAAACTGCACACGTGGGTTTTGTCCTTTGTGCTGAAGGCTGAGTGTGTGTTTGTCTAGCTTTATATTAGAGGAAGAATTTATGTCAAGGATTCATGATACAGGTTCAGATTGATGGATATTATTGATTTTCTTTCTTTGTGCAATGAGCTACAGGGCTTTCTTATGGAGAGTAGAGGGAAGTGGGGAGAGATATCTGGAGTACACAATAAAAAAGAAAATGAAAAAAGAAACGCACACAGGAAGCAGCCAAATAAGAAAGCGTCCCTTGTCAACCCGTTAATTAAAAGTCCCCGTCTCCTTTAGATTGGGATAAACCAAGTCCAGTATTTTAACTAAAAAGAAATATTTAGACTTGGCTGAAAGTTTTAACTTGGACTCCATTTATTACATTTAATCTAAAAAGCAAGGTGGAAGATTAATTAAAATATGATACCTGACAATGATGGAAGCCTTTTGTCTTAAAGTTACACAATAACAGAAACTAGACTGCAGATGAGTGCAGCAGAGTGAAGGTCACAGTCTGCTCCTCCACTCTGCTGTTTGTAGGTCAGTCGGCCATGCTGTCTGCGGCGTCACCGCCGCTGTCGACCCCTGCTGCCTCCCCAGTTAAACTCTGACTGCAGTGACTCATGAGTGCAGTGTTGGTGAAGCTGCTGCAGCTGTAGATTGCTGCAGAGCATTTTTATTAAGACGCATCTGGATGAAACATCAGCAGCCATTATAGTGTGACATGATGGGATTAGGAAGAAGAAGCTGTTTGCTTTACTGCAGGTTCAGGTGAAGCTTTCACAGTTAGAGTGCTCTCTTGTGGTGGGAAACGTTTGTTGTCTTTGCACTAGTCCTGAATGCAGGTGGGCATTGGTGTGTTTGTGAAATGATTTAAGTAATATAAGATTTAATTAAAAAAAATCATTTACGAAGCAGTGTTTCTCATTATGATGACAGAACCAGCCAGGAGAATGAGGAATAGAGCTGTGTAAGCATTTAATCCCAGATTGGGGTGTTTTTAGTCATTCATTATCAGTTCAGTTTAATTTGATAAGTCAGAAAGACAAACTTTTTCTTAAATGCATAACAAAGTTACCATAAATTGTACTCTTAAACATATTAAGAACGTTGTTGTCAGACTTTTAAATTCCCCAGAAAGGTATCTCGCTGCTTTTTTTTTTTAACTGAGCAGACACTGCCCTCTGCTGGCAGCTTTGGTCTCGACACGTTCAGACTAAAAACCGTGACTGTGGTTCGTCTGCGTGGACCACAGGGATCCACCAGCTTTACCATAACCACACCTGCTTTGTATTTTCTGCTTCATGTGCACCGTTATATATCACTGTTAATAATTGCTAATAATTGTACATTCTGTGTACGAGTCACAATGCTTTCAAGCTCACTTCTGGTTTCTTTACACTTAAATAGAGGCTGAAAGTTCATCACCCCATCAGGTCAATTTAAAAAGGCTGTGTTTTATTTCTAATATAGCAGATTTATAGATCTTGAATTTTAAACTTGATAGCCTACTACAACTGAACTGAATTTTGGTTTAAATCTTCTTTGTAAATAAGGATATTTTGTGAAAGTCTAAGGAAAATACATTTCACTGACATTTTAGTGAAAATTTTATCCAACAAATAAATATCATTTTTGATAAATACCAACAGACCAATCAATTTTAGTGTCATATCTGTTCTGTTAGTTTCTAATATTTAAAACAGAGGTGGCAAATGATGCACTGGCTGCATGTAGGTTTCCATGGCAACACAGTGTTCATGACTCAGTTTATTGCCATTACTAACACATGGCACAGTACTTTTCTGTGTATGACATACTTACTGAGCTGAAAATCTGCATCAGTCACAGAGAAATTTATAGTAAAGAGTGAGTGAAATGGAGGGAATTTTTATGGCTGATTTAAAAATGTCAAAATAACCTCAATATTTATTTAAATGGATACTTTTGTGACTGAAAACTGGCTTGAGGACCAGCATGCTGACAGTGAACATCACGAGCGAGACAAAGAAATGTGTTTTGTTTTTTTTTAAGTATAAACATATGATAAGTTAATAGCCTCTAATGATATCTCATCTGAATCTTGAAGGGGTTTTACGTTGGCCGAAAACAAATTCACACCTGTTTTGAAACAATTTCATGAATCATCCATCCGTCCATTTTCTGTACCCGCTGAATCCATTTCTGGGCCACGGGGGTCTGCTGAAGCCAGTCCCAGCCCATAGCAGGCGATAGGCAGGGGTACACCCTGGACAGGTCGCCAGTCCATCGCAGAATTTCATGAATCTGATGGTGAAAAGTAATAATTTCAATGACCACAGAAATGCAGAGATGATATACAGAAGACCCAGAATAAAAGTTTATCATTTTTTAAAAACCTGTCAAGAATACTGTCAGACTTGTGTGATTCTCTTGGACGCTGTTTTGTCCCAGTCTCCTCCCAGTAAGAAGCGTAAACTGGAGAAGATGCAGAAACCCCTGTCATTCACGCTGCCTGAGGCGGGACTGAGGGAGCTGCAGGCCAAGGCCTCGGCTGCAGGCTGCACCGGCTGCAGCGCTGTGGACAGCGTCACCGCTCTGCTGGAGAAAACACTCACTGAGCTGCGGGTAACTATCTTTACAGAGACTTTAGCACTGCTAGACTTGATGAGTGTTGTCAGATCTGACCTTTATTGGTGTTTTTCTATTTGCTGCCAGGAATTATGGGTTTTTCTTTGTCTTAAGATGTGAGTTCATGCTTTTCATACTGACGCCTACACGCACCTTGGATGACGCATTTTGTTTCAGAAAAATGTTTCACTTTTATATTCAGCTTTGAAAGAAGACTCTTGAAAAATGATTTGTTCTGCTGCTTTACTGTCAACTTTCATTGGTGTGAAAGCAGTTATTGTGGGATCAGATGTGTGAGGAGAAGAACAAAAACACAGTTTCCAAAACTCAGATGAGCTACAACATTAGAAGATTTAAAAGCGCTGCGATGTTATTTTTTACATGTTTTGAATTGCAGTTAAAGATGGTGGACTCGATCAGCAGGTCACCTCCCTGAAGTATCATTCTGAAGGTCTCGTATCTTGCTCTGTAGGTGCTGCACAAACGTGTCCCTTGCAGCAAGCAGGAGCAGAGCCTCTTCCTGACAGCTGTTGAGAACACCTGGATCCACGGACGACAGAAGAGACGGGAACAGAAGCGTCAGTTGCGAGAGCTTCCCAGGGCGCCGCACTGCACCGGAGGCAACTCTCAAACCAGCGTGACCTCAGCTGCTCCCTGCACTCCTCCTCAAAACCAGCCCACCGGCAAAACAAACACTAGCGGCCAGGGTGACGACACAGACAGCAAAGCTCCATCTTCAGATGTGCCATGTGAAGAGCAAACGGAGAATACAACAGAGGGACAAGATGAGGAACCAGAAGATGTAACAGGTGAGGATGGGGACATTGAGTCCTCCAGCTGCACGCAAGCGTCACAGGAAACAGACCTGAGGGAAACTCCGTCTACTAGTGAAGCAGCTTCCAGACTCCCCCACGGCCCCGCTGTGGGGGGTCACTTCCTGTTCCAGTGTCTGTTGAATGTGATGCTGGAGGACGCCGACGTTCTGATTGAGATGCACTGGGTCGACGGTCAGAACAAAGATCTGATGAACCAGCTGCGCACTTACCTGAGGAACTCTCTTTTAAAATCTGTCGGAAAGGTCTAATGTTCAAAGAGAACCAGTATATTCAAATGTAAAGTATTGATTTTAAAGTATTTCAAAAAAGTTTTGATAAACCCTTGAGTTTATAACAATAGATCAACATTTTTTCTTTGTTTTTACTAGTTTACCTTTTAAGGTATTTCACATTTAAATCAGTACTTTGTTCTTAAAGATACCAAAATATTTTGAATAAATGTCCATTTTTATAACATTTGTGCTTCTTTATTTTGTGTCTTTTTCAATCATTTTGATTGAAGCACATTTGAATAGAAACAAAGTGTTTCCTGTTGTGGTCTGTTTTACTAAAATAAAATGAATTTGATTGCTGTTTTATTATTTATAATGGCAGTCAAAACTGCTCCTATGTTTTAAATTTACACACAGCTCGTGTAATTGAGGAAGTTCCTGGAGTCCCTGTGTTTCCTTTGCTTGGGGAGCGTGAATTATTGTGTTATTTTTACTCCGCTACAGCTGACTTACTTCCTCGGCAGAGCTGAGTAAACAACAGGAAAACGGGCTCAAACATCCAGGACCGTGTGAACGGGCACGCACAGTCCCCACTGACACGACCTGAACACGGCTCCGGCTCTTCCAGCGTGCTCCTCAGTCACGGCCGAACTTTGACTCCAGCAGCAAGCGAGCGAGCGAGCGTGTGTTTGTGTACACGAGAGTCACGAGAGCTGGTGGAGGTCAAACAACAGCTTTAAAAACAGATTAAATGATTGAAAAGTGAAATGAGATCATATTAATAAGAAAGCATTTAAATCATTTCCTCCTTCAGTCTAGGACTTTTTGATCTGCACTGCCGGCTGAGTAAAACCAAATGATTTATTTTTGGATTCCATCTTCAGGATTTGGCAAAGCGATTGGTTATTTTTACAGTTCTCTAATATTTTGTACAATAAACTTACTGCTCCATTGAAACTTTAATTGATATTAATTGTTGGTTGGTTGTGGGCTTACATTAAATATACCACTAGAATATACCTGCCATTAGGTTATATATTGTAGTAAAATTGTTGCTACTTTGCCATTTTATATTTGTATTCTTAAAGTCTCACTAATGCTGCAGTAATATTAATTATTATGAATTTGTTTTTTTTTTTTAAACCTTTTTAGTCCTCGGTGTTTAGTTAAATGAATCTGCGCTGTGAAGCTTGTAGAGGCAACATAATTATATTTATAACCACTCAAACTAATAATGAATTTAAAAAACCAACCAAATCAACAACAGATGGGTAACAGTCCTTTTTATTTTTTTTTAATCTAAACACTGTTAAGCCATTATTAACAGTTGTTTCATATTTACTACTGATTGTTACAAAGTGACATCCAAGAACATCAGCTGATTAACTGTGCAGTTTATATATATATATATATATATATATATATATATATATATGTATATATATATATATATATGTATATATGTATGTATATGTATGCACACACACCTGGATATTTCATAGATCAATCACAACCCCTACAACAGGTCAAAAGTGGGCCTTCAGGATGTTTTTGGGAAGGTGAGTCTTTAGCTGTAAAAAAAACAAACAAAACTGATAGGCCGCGAGACCCCACTCCACGACTGACACGGCCTACTTGTTGGTACCAGACCGGGTCAAGTCGGAAAATAAATGCCCTAATTTTATCTCTAGTTTCATACCTGTTGGTTTACAACACAGGCACCAGTCCGAGCCGTGTTCCGTGTTTTGCTCCCCACCCTGTGACACGCAGGGAGGGGGCAGCGCGCGTGTGTGTGTGCGTGTGTGTCTGTGTGTGGGCGGACACAAACGCTGCGTGATTCACAAACGCATTTGTTCGTACTACTTTGAGCGCCATCTTGTTTGTAAGTGTCCTACGTAAGTGGCTGAGTTTGAGCGGAGGGGGATCCGATTACCCAGCTCTCCAGCTCCGGACCGGGAACCTCTCCCTGTACTGTACACAAGCAGCACATCGCACCCGCTGTGCTGCTTTTTATCTACCAGAAAAGGAAAAAAAAAAAGAAAGAAAGAAAAGCCCCAGCCGGTTCTTCCTACTGGATAGAAATGAGCATCGAAACGCTCCTGGAAGCTGCCAAGTTTTTGGAATTGCAAGCCCAGCAACAACAGAAAGCACGTGGTAAGTTTACATTTTTATCCCAAATACGTGGGATCTTTTATCAGACGACTGGCTGGAAAAATACCACGACAGGAAGGAAATATAATTGTAACAAACTCAAACCGTTTTTTAAAAAAAAATTATTATTACTATTATGCGGCTGATGGAAATCCGTGTTTGATCCGACATGTAGTTGCGCCACTCATAAATCTTACTCTATTTAAATTAAAATATGGCAATAACGACAGAGAGAAACGGCACCAGGCAGTCTGTGACATTTTACTTTTAGTTTCATATTCGTTTTTTTTTTTTTTTTTGTAGGTTATTTGGTCTCCCGTAGCAACTGTGTCTTAATTGAACCCATGGCTGTGTGAAATAGTGATTTTTGCTGCAGTGTCAGGGGGTTACTGCATTGAAACCTGCTGCATGGTTGCAACACGGCGACGTCACTGGAAACTTCGAAAATCGCTTCTCTTTCTGCTTCAGCTTCTTATAAAATGTGTGAATGCATACGAATATGCATGCACAGATGTGCTGCTACGAAAACTCTATCACGAAAGTACCAGTACAGGGATGGATTAAAGGGCGGTGGCGCCCGGGAATGCCAGACTCTTTTTATATAATGACCCTACATCGTCCGCCGAGGATCAAGTACCTGATTTACATACATCTGCGCGTCTCAGTCATTCTCGGTGGCTAAAAGTGTCGTCTCTTGTTATATTGTATCAAAGAGCGACTTAATATCGCGGACCACTGTTGATCTTTGTTTTCAAAATGAAACAATACAACATAAACACGAACAAACTCATTATCCTTGCAGACGCTCGTGGAGAGCTTTGAGTGTCTGACGATGACGCACTAACAACAAACCCCGCCCACAACATATTAACAGTAGAGTGGCCCCACCTCTTTCTCCACGTGCGTGCTGGGCAACCCCTCCCAGAGATTGTTTATGACAAAAGATGAGTCACTACTGTTTTTAGGTTGTCTAAAGCTTATAATTTCCCGTTCAACAAATATAATTGCAGCAAATTCAAATAAAGGAGTTTAAATTCCCATCTGAAAGCCAAATTGGCGCCCAGAAACAAATCTAAAGATGGTTTAGTAGTAAAAGAAAAGCAATAGTTCTTATACAATCAACAGGTTTTTTCACCCCCTCTATTTCACCTACAGTCATATTTTTGTCCTTTGTAGTTGTTTCAAAGCTTTTCACAGATCTTATAATGCTTTGTTGGATAAGAACGTATATCAGTAGCACACACAAGTAAATCTTCCAAACTGCTGTAACAGTATGGACTGATACTTTATTGAACATAGAGGATATGTAGGTAAACACATTGAAACAATATTATATGTACATCTTGAACCACTTGTATAGATGTTGTTACTGTACTAAGAACACATGTTTTGCAGTGCTGCAGTGGCAGATTTGTATAGTGATATTGGAAATTACATCCTAGTAACACACTTGTCCATGGTCTGTATAAGTTAAAGTGACTGCAGTGTATGCATGCTAATATTGGGGAAAAAACATGCTAAAGAAGACAAATGCGTGATAGGCATGGTGTTGCAGCATAAATACCACAGTATACTGTAGCCCTAGTGCTTTTAGCATTTCGTTGCCATCTTGTGCTGCCGGAACAAGCTCGGAGTGAGAGCTCTCGCATCTTTCCTCTCTTGGCTCCTCCCACCTTGCTGCATTGTGGCAGCAGTCCTCCCCCCTCCTCTGCTACCGTAGAGCAGGTCACTGTGTGGAGGAAAGTAGGCCAGTATTTCTCTGTGCTGCAGTTCTGCAAAGCCTATGGAAACCCATTTACTTAAAAAAAAAAAAATCCCACATTTGTTCCCCTTTAGGACTCTTTTGTGTATTTTTGTGCACGTCATAATACAAAATTATCAGTCTCCTAACACAGCATGAAGTCTGTTACAAAAGCTGACCTGCACACTCACCAGAACATCTTGTTCTTTTTGTATTTTCTTTTTTACTTTAGGGAGTTTTTCTTTGTGCAACCACATAAATATACACTTGAATAAGTGTGAGGCCTACGAAAGGGTGGGTAGATGGTGGTGGGCATTTGGACTGCGAAATGTGATTTAGTTAAAATTCATACTTTTTCCCAAGAAATCTGCTTTTCGTTTCCTTTTTTAAAATAATCAGTAAGAGAAAATTCAGAAAGCTGTGTTGGTGCCTGTCAAGACAAATGTTTTACTTTACTCCACATGTTAACTTATTTTCAGCTTCTTTAGTTGTAATAGTTGGACTAAAGCTCAGTGAAATTTGTTTGTGATCAGGGCTGTAATGGTCTCGAACTTTGAACTTGCAAATTCATTTCTGGGCAATTTACTCTGTGGGGAACTCTATGTGTGGTGGAAAAATCAGTTTTTTACTGAGGAATCAATTCAGCTCAAATGACGTGTGAAGCTATTGACTTTTGAAAAGCTTTTGGCTTCAAAAGTATTAGAGCATATGACGCATTAAACCTGTTTTTAATCTAAATAAATTATTAGAGAGCGGGAGAGACAACTGTCAGAGTATTGTCTGTTGCCTTGTAGCTCAGCTGCCAGATTTTGTGGTACAGCTTAAACTAATGCAGTGTAATACTGTTTTGTTTGTTTGTTCAAGTTCAAGTTGTTTATCCGTCATATGCACATATCCAGTGAAATGCAGTCGGACATGCTTCAGAGGCTCTGCAACATCGATTTAACACCCACTAAAAAATACCACAGGAATAAACTAAAAGAAACATGATGAATATAAATATAATAAGGCTGTGCAGTATTGTGCCCACAATAAACAGACTGTTAACAATATATACAATATCAGCAACATATATATGATCGAACGTTTTGAGTGTGAGAATGCCGTCTTAGCTGTTTAGTCCCTTTTATTAGCTCCTCACAGATATTTCTATGATCTAATAGTGAACCACAGAGTTAAATTCAAACACTTCAAAATGACCGGACACCATCCATAAAACTGTGCAAAGCATATTTATTATATTATCTTGCATCGCATCATCGTAAGTTTAGAGATACCGGCGATCTAAGGAATAGTTGTACTTTATAATCTTACCTTTTCTTATGTCTGACCATGTTGAGTTTGTTGAAAACTTGTGTGATCTTTTTCCCTACACCTCAATAAATATGTGGTTCAGAGGGATAAGTGTGCAGCACTGCAGTGGACTTGCTCTCCCTCTTCCTCCCTCCACACACACTACTAACAAAAAAAAAAAAAATGACGTTAATGATAACCTGTATCTGACACCTCTGTGAACAGCAGGGCTGCCATAGCAACAACAGCCCCATCTGACTGCATTCATTTATCATGGAGTGGTGTTTTGATGCTGATTAATGGCACTGTAATGCTTATTCATCTTAAATCCCGTTTTTTGCTGCTTAATTAAATGTGTCACTAAGCCCGTCTCATTTTCTGTATTCAGTCGTGTCACGTTTGTTTTTCTCCCGCTCTTCCCGACATGCAGCGTGTTGCATCGTTGGCATAAGTAAAGTGCTTTCTCAGACCTTTTACCAAAATAGACCTCAGGCATGTGTCTGTGTAGTAAGGGCTGCCTCAGGCTGTTGGTAGACGCTGAGCTGACATGAACTCACCTCCAGCAGCAGTGCCTGGTCAGTGGACTGTGACTGGGATTAGGTTTCAGCAAGATGTTCCTCCATTAAGGCAATAATGGAGGATGTTTCAGATATAGAAACATTAGTATTTGTTGTACCATGATTTTAGTACCTACAGTTGATGGGTTTGTTCTTTGTTTCTTCCACAGAGGATGACCTAAAGGAGAAGCTGCATCTGCAGCAGAGGACAGAGTTTAGATACTCTGACGTGAACTATAATGCCACAGTTCACATCAACAATGTTTTTAAAGCTGAAGAGCTTCGCTCCGAGGGTCGCCCTGCACCCATACCGCCCTCTCTGCCTCCCCCTCCCATGCCTGTTACAGTCATCCCTATCCCCGTTGTCACCCCCAACCACCCAGGCTCACCTGCCGTGCCCGTTGCTACACTTTCGCCTCCAGCTGCTCCTCCGCTGGCCTCCCCAAAGAGAGACCCCCACTCTCCTCAGGAACAAAGTGCAGCAGCTCTGCTGTGCTCTCCGCAACCCAAAGCTGACCAGCAAACCTCTGTAGTGACCGCCAACCACATCCAGCCGATAGCAAACCACCACCATCACCCACAGCTCATTACCCAAACTAGCAACGCTAAACTGCACCAGCAGCTTGTCCAAAGCTACCCTTGCTCAATAGTCTCCGCCTCTCAGGAGCTGGCTCTTCTGCCACATTCGGGTCCCGTGCTTCAGCCGGCTCCCTTACACAACGGGCCCAGCAGCAGGGGGAGTCCTCCTGATGATGGTCGCCAGCAAGACAGTAAGAAGAGGCCTGGAGGGTAAGGCCAAACCCATTGTCATCATTTAATTGTTTTTAATTGATTTCAATGACATAAATGATGGAGTCCCCCTGACCCAAAAAAGGAATAAATGGATATGAATGATGGACTATGAAGTTACTAATGCTTCTGCCAGAAACGTTGAATTTTTTTTATTTTTTTTATTACTATTATGTTGCCGGCGTCATTACACCAAAATCTAAATGTGTTGTCGTCTGTGGTCTTGCAGGGCAGGCACGAGGGAAGTACACAACAAGCTGGAGAAGAACAGGTGGGTTCAGTCTCTCAGTGATGCTTTACTAATTTTTTCTTGGAGTTTCCCAGTGAGTCATCCATAGATTAAAGTTTGTTTTTTTTTCTAACTGAAATTGATTGACACCATCTTCTTTTACCTGGTGGTTTCTCTTTAATACATTAAGATTGATCATTTACACAAGATAACTAGCTTCCTCTGTGTGTGTGTGTGTGTGTGTGTGTGTGTGTGTGTGTGTGTGTGTGTTGTATGAACAGACGAGCGCACCTGAAGGAGTGTTTTGAGACGTTGAAGAAGAACATCCCAAACATCGATGAGAAGAAAACCTCCAATCTGAGTGTGCTCAGAAGTGCCCTGAGATACATTCAGGTGTGTAGACTTTGATTTCTGAAGCTGATGAATGTATTTTGAGTTTTAATCACAGCATTGGGGGGTTTGTTTTTGTTGTGGGGCTGATGACCTTTAACACCTTTTACAAGTTTCTTGTCCTGACATGTAGTGAGCTCATGTGACACGTTTGTTGGATTTTGCTTTGGTACCATGTTTAATCTGATTTATGAAGCGTTTATTACCCATCTGTACACAAACTGCATTCATCACATGTTTGAGAATATTCTTGTTAAGACTTTAAAATGTTGTGGTAATCCTATGTGTCCTTGTAACTGTAATGATCAGAATGAGAGAAATTGGTTCTAAAGCTGAAGAGAAAATAGTAAATTGATTTTTATACATTTAAAATCTATAAATGTCTGTTTGTTGTTGCAAGTGAAAAATAGAAGCATTTGAGAATTGTTTTTTTTTTTTTTTCCCCATTGATCGTTTTGAGCTGAGAACATGGATGTTGATTTTAGAGTAAAGGATTGAGGAAACTTCAGGTTTGATCTAATCTGAGTCAGAGGTGAAAGAGAGCAGGAGCAAGCGGAGCGTGACATTTTCAAGTCACTTGTATGTTGAATAATCATACAAAGCTTATTATCCATATTACCGTTTCTGTTTAATAGTTTGCCTTTAACGAACTCTGTGGCTGAGTCGAGTTTTGGTTTACTGGCTAGTAGCACTTGTGTGCTTTGTGTAATATGAGCGGCAGCAGGAGGAGGAAATGACAAGAATAAATATCTTCTGAGTTTTTGTGTAGAGGTAAAGGTTGGCCATTAAATAGGCTTCACTACATTTTCTTAAATGTAGGAACTTTGACACATGGCAATAGGTTTTTTTTTTCCTGTCCAAAATAAAAGCATCCACCTTGAACATGTTTATTTTAAGTTAATAAACAGATTGTTGTCTCATCCTCATTGATATTTATCAGTCTCGACCCTCCATTAATCGCTATTATTAGTTGCATTTTCTGCATCTTCTTTCCTCGGTACTCTTATTAAAATGTAATTGCATGCAGCCGTTTCTAGTCCCCAGTATTTGCGAATGTAGATCTGTGAATCTAATTTGTACCGCTGCTGAGCGTGCGCGTGTGAAGAGTCCACACATGACTCGCCATGTGTTTGACTCGGGTGTTTGCTGTGAGTGTCTTGGTTGTAAACAGCTGGTGCAAAGGTCCACCGCTGGCCCAGTTTTAGCTCTGGCAGGCAGACTGTGCAGCTCAGCGTGTCAGTGTTTTATTGTGAACTTGTAATTTAAAAATATATATATATATATATATCTGGACATAAAAGTCTGCAGGGTGGTTATGAATCTTGGACTCAGATTCACCCAGGGGCCAAAGGAAGCACTAGGTTTAAGACACTCATTTTTGTGTATATCTGTGCTGTAATATGTAAATTTGCATTATATTTGTGCAGAACATTAATCATAATTGTACATGAGTTTGTAGGAGATTATTTATTTTTTGCATACATTTGTCCAGATGTGACTGAGGTTTGATGATAAATCTACTTATTACTTGAAGGTATGCACAGAGAGAGCTCTCACTGGTTATGAAATTTTAATTCATTTGTTAAAAAATAGTGACCCTGTAGTTGCTCGCATCTCTTCTTATATAACTGAAGAGCAAGTTTATTAATGGCAGTGTTGAAAATGATGGTGCACTGCTGTTTTAATGCTCTGAGGAGGAGCAGTCTGGAGAAGACTGAGGGGAATCTAGGACAGCGTGGGTGTACAACTCATCACCCACTCTCCCTCCCAAAGTCCCGCTCCGGGATTTAACAACCTGCTGTGTGTGTGTTGTGTTCAACTCGTAAATAGACATGCCTGTATTTTTCGGCTGTCAAGAGCCATATTCACAGCAAATCAAGGACAGGAAAACTTTCATAACTGGAAAGAGCCAGCTGTAAAGAGTCCAGTTGTACCCCGTTAAAGCTGCATAATGTAGGTCACGGCAGTCCATCGCCTCCTTTAAGAGGACTTGTGGGTGTCTGCCGGAATATGGCTGCTTCCGTTGACCAGGTGGATGTTTGGTTTTGGAGAAGAGGCGTATGAGGTGACAAGAAAAAAAAATGCACACAAAGTATGATTTGGGCACTGCTGGTTCAGAGCGTACATGTCTCTTCCCGCCCCTGTCCTCGCCCTCTTCTGCGCTGGCAGCAGAGATCCAAAAACAGAGCTCACAGGAGGTGCACATAAGAAGCTTTACGCTCAGCATCACATTTCATTTATCTTGCATGTTGTCCCAAGTGTTAATTTGTAAAAGAGCAGTTCCTCTGAAAGCTGGAGTTTTTCCCCATCTGTCTCTGGATTCAATCATTTTTCCACTGAGTCACCCATTTGGCTAAGAGCTACGCAGCTCAACTTCCTTGTGAGCTCTTAAACGAACACGACAAGCATGTATAATGAGACAGTCGTATTGATTGTGACAGTGCTGTTTGAGTGACCTGTGTTTGGGTTTTTTATTTTGATTGTAATTGCGCTGGATCTTGCTCCTTAAGCCTTCCCGTCTGAGACTGTAGAGGAGAAAGCCGAGACTGTAAAATAAGCTCTGATGCATTAGCGCTCCCCCCCTCCTCCTTCCTGCTATCCTGCCCCTCTGAGCTTTTAAGGCCACATGAGCAGCAAGCACATGGCTAGTCTGAACCGCGTGACGTCACCCCCCCGTGCTGGGCCCCCGCCCAGCGCTGCAACAGGCAGGACTTGCTGTACCACCAGGCTAAGCTGCCAGCAGCAGGGAGGGAGCGAGCGTGGAGTGGTAAACACAAGGCTCAGTTTACTCCTCTCGCGCTTCATTTCCCTCTCTGACCAAACTTGTTCCTCCAGTGCTTGTGCCTAAACGCCAGTCTGCACCATTTAGACAACACAGAAAAGCTAGAGTAAATGTGTAACAATATATTCAGCATTGCCGGTTTTGCTGGTTACTGTTGATTCATCGTGAATGTGCAAGAAATTTTTTTGGAAGCTTTTTTTAAAAAAAAAAAAACATTTACTTTGTGTGTGTACAACCCTAATTCTCATGAAGTTGGGCTGCAATGTAAAATGCAAATAAAAACATCTCATAAGCTCATACTTTATTCCCAATTGAACATAAACATATCAGATGTTGAAACTGCAGCATTTAGCCATTTCATGGAATTTTTTTTAAGTCATCATTCACTTTATTTATTTATTTATATATATATATATATATATATATATATATATATATATTTATATATATATATATATATATATAAAAATAAAATAAAATAAATTTTAAAAAATCCCATCAAAAGGATCAGGGAATCTCTGTGTGCAGGGGACAAGGTCAAAAGTCGAAACTGCATGTTTTTGAGTTTTGGGCCCTCAGGCATCATTGCATTAAAAATGGGTATGATTCTCTACTGGGAATAACTCTATGGGCTCGGGAAGACTTCCTGAGATTGCTGTTTGTGAAGGTGGTTCTCTGGGAAATCCACAAATGCAGCTTGTGGGTCAATCATGTGAAGAAGCAGCCATATGGGAACACAATCCTTAAACACCACAGTCTTCTCTGGGCCATAATTATTTTAAAATGGTCTGAGAGAAAATGTAAATCTGTTTTGTGGTCAAATTGATCAGAATATGAAATTCTTTTTGGTAATCATAAACATTTTGTTCTGAGGGCTATAAAGGAGAGGAACAATCCAGCTTGTTCAAACACCTGCATCTCTGATGGTATGGGGTTGCAGTAGTGTCGATGGTGTGAGCAGCTTACACATCTGGAAAGGCACCATTAAAGCTGAAAGTTTTAAACATCTGATCTATTTATGTTTTATCAGGAATAAATATGGGTTTATAAGATTTCTAAATCATTACTTTCTTTTTTCTATTTATGTTTTGACGCTTTCCCAACTTCATTAGAAGTGGGGTTGTATAATTTCATGGTTCTGTCTAATATTTTGAAACAAAACCCTGGTTTTAGTTCTTTTGTAGCACTCAGTTTCTTCTCATATAACTTTTGAAGCAAAAACATATCCAAGCTGTGTTAACCTCCAGAAGAACAATATTGAATCTTCCACTATTCTGGACCTCTGACAAGCTGGTTCGTAGCTAAGATTAGGGAACTAGGTCAGCTGTCGCTTAAAAAGCTTCCACACAAGAAATCATCTGCAAAAGCAGTGGTTTTTCTTGCTCCCCCCCCAATACAATTGGAAAGTTTAATTGCAGTCAGGAACCACATGAAATTCTGTATTCCAGCTTGAAGGCACAGCAAGACAAGGGTTTATGGTTATCACAGTGTCACAAGACCTCTGTGCAGAAGCCTGATCAGTCAACCAGACCGAGCAGCATGTCTGCAACGTGTCCTCCCGTGCTCCTGGCCCTTTAAGAAAGCCCAGCCTTGTGCTGCCTGTCCCTGCTGCTGCAGACGTGAGTCAGTGAGTACAGCTTGTATCGCTGCCTTTCAATTCCCTGCAATCCACCGCCCCTCCCTCTCTTGTTCTCTGTGGGGCCATGTGCTCTGCACTCGCATTGCTTGTGACAGCACCTGTGCAGTGTTTACCTTCCTTGCACACATACACATATACACGCACACATGCTTAGACACACACACACACACAGTTCGGCCTATCGCTGTACTAATCTAGATTTTCACACACAAACAAAGCTTAGGTGAGGACTTGTCTGCGTGGGAGGAAGTGTGGTCATGTGCAAAGAATCAAAAAGCTTCTTGGCACCTTGTGGCCTACCAACCTGGTGACATGATTAACACGTTAATGGAGTCATGTGCGACCCATCTGCTGCAGATGCTGTTATAACGTTGATGTTGCTAATCTAAGACTGGCCACTTCTAAAAAGATGATCAACATGCAGCACAGGAACTGTTTAAAAAGGAGAGTGCAGTGGGTCACAGTGTTTGTGGAGCATTTCTCTTCTCTCTCATTCTTTCTCCATGACTCATAGCTTGAAGCACGGACTTTTGTGGCACCACTTGTGTAAAGCTGCATGAAGGGGTGAAAAGAAAGCAGCCAGACGTCACCTGTCCCCATTTCACATTTTGTTTCAGCCAGATTGACTTTTAACATCAATGTTCAGATGCTGACACGTTGTCGGGGAAAACGGCACCTTTGATCCATTAGCGTGCATGTTCACTTAAGGTTACCAAGGAAACGTTGGGAGGGGGTTTTCAGTCGTTTCCCTGACGACCAAAGACGGGCATTTCAGCACATTATGTTGAGATGCTTTTAAAGCGTTTAAACTCGCGGGGAGAGCCAGTCGTTCTGTCCGTGACTTGTTGATCACGAGTCACGCACATCTGGAGACAGATGTGTGTGATAAGCTGCACATGTTATAAATCAATGCACCCGTCTCAGAAACCTAAGATTACAGCTCAGACAGGTTTCTATTTGTGTACTAATTATGTATGTTGTTGGTTACAAAAAAAAAAATCTGGGGACTATATATGTTAGTTTTTCTAAAGAAATAAGACTTGTAAACAGGACTTGTTCTGAGTTTGTGTGAGTGACTGACAACCTGTCCAGCGGGAAGCGGCAAAAGTACAAGACCATTTGGCCCGTGTTTTCCTAATCCTGGATAAAGACCAGACAGGTGCCGGTCAGAGAGGGCCCGCCTTTTGTTCCCTTTTGCTATTTAAATGAATGCTCATTATACTTGCTGCATGTGCGCACACACGAAAGCAGAAATCTCACAGTTTCAAACATAAGTGTAGAGTCCACACGGTGCCACGAACACTAACAGGAAGTCCACTCTTGTGGTAAAATGGCTTTATGATCTCGAGTCATCAGATTTCACAGCGTCGCTTCCCTGAAGCCTCGTGCGCAGAGGCCAGAGAGCATGCTTATTTGATGTGTAATATATAACCTGGATAATTATACTGTTTGATTTCAAAATGCTTGTTCTCTGTAAGTTTGCTATGTCACATTTTCCATTTGTGTAATCTTAGCTGGCAGTTATGTAGCTTGAAAGAATTAATCTAAATAGCGAGTACTTGGTCTTTTGGAATTGTAATTTTTAGCTTTTGATATAGTTCGGTTGAGCTTTGTAGTCTCTTCAACTTTTCTGCTTGTCGTGCTACAGGGAGGTCCAGCTCAGTCAGGTGAAGGGAAATTGGGTCACATGGAGCCACTGCCAGGAAGCACCTCCTCCTTTCCATACTTGTCTCTTTCTTTCTTTCCTTCCTTCCCTCCTCCTGTTATTTTGCCAGCACATCAGCTTGTCTATTTATTGTACAACTATTAAGTATTTTAACATGGGTAAATATAGTGCGGTATGCACATACTGTAGGCTAGTTATATTGGTGGAGACTAAATAAGTATAGTAGTTTAAACTTAGTATAGAGTTACTAATGGTGACTGTAGACTTTAGTCATACTTTTACAAACCAGCAAGAAATGCTGGTTTGTTGATTTTTCTGCTGGTTTTTATTTATTTTTTTCTTTTCTTCTAAAGTCAAGACCAAATCCAAGACCAAGAAAAAGGTGTGGATCTGGTCAGAAATTGACTCTTCTTTTTCTTGTGCTATAGAGTGTCCCAAATGTGGTTTTGTATTTTTGTTTTTCTTGTCGGCCTAAATCTGTGCTCAGACAAACTGCAGTTGTTAAACTGGCCAGTGCCTAGGCAGAGATTGTCAGAAGGGTTTTTGTCATTTTTCTTTTTGATCTCCTTTTAGACTTTGAAGCGCAAAGAGAAGGAATATGAGCATGACATGGAGCGGCTGGCCAGAGAGAAGATCGCCACCCAACAGCGACTGGCAGAGCTGAAGAACGATTTGAGCCAGTGGATGGATGTGATCGAGATCGACCGCGTGCTCCGACAGACGGTACAGCCAGAGGAGGACCAGGCGTCAACCTCCACAGCCTCAGGTATGCACCTAAACCACATTTGGAAAATCAGGCTCCATCCAACTGCGTTCATTCATACTTTATTTGGTTTCTCAGAGGGTGAAGATGTTATGGATGACCTGGATGAAGAGGCTGCACAAAGAGCACCACCTGCCTTACCCACCGTGCCTCACACTAACACACCTGACCTGCACAAGACTGTAACACACAATCAGACTCCGATCCTGACACCCACTACCTCCATCATTACCCAGCACACATCTATCCAAATTAAAGCACCGCAGCCTGTACCGGCGACTCCTGCGCAGCCACCATCCAACCCCACAGCTCCGCCTACACTAACGGCCACCGCATCCAGCACACACACCGCCAGTCAGCCCTTGATCCCCACTCAGACGCAAATGGTAACTGCACCCACTGTGCACCCTACAGTCATTGCCCATGCTTCTGTATCCCACCCCTCAGTCATACAAGCAGTGAACCATGTCATCCAAGGAGGGGGTCCCAAACACGTTGCCCACCTGGCTCCCTCCACAACCACCAGCTCTGTGCAGTTGGTCCCAAATCACCAGCCCATCGGCCACATCACTCTGCACCCAGTGGCTCACCTGAGCCAGCATATGCCTGCTCTCTACCCACAACCGGTGGCCGTCACACAGCCAGCTGTGGTGGGTCACATCACTCACACCATAAACCACGCCCACTCTCAGGTGAACGGCACCGGCCCGACCCAAGCAGGTGCCACCATCATTGGCAAGCAGACGGCAGTAAGCACTCAAATGATGGCGCACCACACACAGCTGGTGGGTCAGACGATGCTCAACCCTGTGACAATGGTGACTGTGCCCTCCTTCCCCATCAGCACGCTGAAGACAACCTGAATGCTGCTGTCGGGACTGCTGGGTGGCAGATGAAGACACGGCTCAAATGAGAACTCCAGGGCACAGATCCCACTATTGACAAGCCCACAGAAAGTGCAGGAGAGCTGCTGGAGACCTCGGTAATCTGAAGAGTGTGATTATCATTCAGCAGCACAACAGAAGACACCAAGATGGGAACAGTCCTCAGACAGAAAAATGTCAACATTGACCGCATCTTCCTGAAAACTAGATCCTGAAATTAGGAGATACCAGGCTGCATGTGTTTGACAGTTGTCATGTTGCCTGTATGTGGTCGTACGTAGTGGTAAGATGTGCAGTTTTAGACTTCCACTGTTGCTGACAGTGAAGCAGTGATTCATTTCTTAATAACAACTGCTCAACATTTATGGTTTTATGCAGGAAGTTGTTGTACTGGCTTTAAAAAGTGTAGACGGCATAGGGAACGGCGAGCTGGGCTGCCATACCCAGCACACCGAGAATGTGACTGAAAGGAGCTCCTCCACTCCAGTGACAGCACATGCTGTCAGGCTGGAGCTAAATCACGGACTGAACCAGCTAAATCACGGACTGAACCCGCCACCCCGCACCTTACCGCAGTCACCAGTGTCGGTGCATACAGCAATAGCTCCCCCTTCTGCCTGTCTATGATCAATGTAAAACCTCCATCTCTGTGATGATAAAGTGTGATATCGATGGATCTCAAGAACATTTACAGCCTCTTATGGTGAAATAATGTGCAGTTTTGTCTGGCTTCAGTTTTGACAATCAAACTTCTTTGCTGTTACCTGTGACCAGTATCTGCTTTTTAAACATTTCAGTGACTGTACACTGAAGACACAAACAATTAAGTAGGAAACAGTTGTCACAACTGATACTGTTTCAAAAAATCATGGCTTAAAGATCCATTTGTACACCCACATGCCCCTTAAACAGTAGATATCTATTTTTTGAGACAGAAACTGATTCTGCAAGTTGAGTTAAACCCTCTATGTAGCAGTACCTCCTGTGTAGGCCACTGGCTTAAGACTCAATGAAGTGCACCTCTAGTGGGACAAAATGGTATTACAAGACATGCAAAAATTGTTTTGTTAATGCAGATCTGTTTGCCCCCGTGTGGTCAGAAGTGGTATTGCTACATAAGGTGGTCGCAGTGGCAATTTGAGTCCTTTTAAACATAAATAGGTCCATAAATTTTATAAAAAAAATATGTTTTTATGCTGTCTTGTAACACAAATGATAGTTGGATGTGCGTATGCATGCTGTGATTGTGTTCATCTCAGTGATTACTCAAAGTGACTCGATGTGTTTGAGCTTCAAGTTGTTGTGTGGATGTAACGTTTTTGGCAGACATTTGAAGCTATTTACATGGGGATTGGTGCAACATTACTTCAGCGGCCGACATAAATTCAGTTAATGCGTGTAAATTCAAGAACACCCATTTCACAAGGCTAGCACTGTGAACGTTTCTATTGTCTCAACGAGCAGCAAAACTGCATTTTTAACAAAGCACTTAGCAGAAACTGCTCTCCTAAATATATCTGAATGTACTGATCTGTAGGATTTGAAGTAGCTCACTCGACAAAAGATATGAACCCTTCTACATAAATCGCGATTGCATTATAGTGTTTGTAAAGTATAACATTTAAACCCAATTTTGTATTTTAAAAATTTCTGCTGCTTGTTTTATCTAATAACTTGTGTTTAATGTAAATTTTATTACGTTTTTTTTTTCCTTTCTTTCTTTGGGACCATGTACAGCACTGCATATGGGGGATGGGACAACTACATAGACCTCTTCCCATATTATTACATTTGGCCACTTCAGATAGTTTTTTTTTTTTTTTTTTTTTTGTATTTTGTTCTTATGCAATATGATTATAGCAGGGACTTCTTTTTTTTTTCCTTGTTTTGTTTCTAGTGCAAAGATAAAGCAACCCTTCTCCCACCTTTTAGAGTTTCTATAAATGATCCTGGGCAGTTGAGTTCTGATTGTACTGCAGCAAAACTGAAATATACAAGTTAGCAGGGATAAATATACTTGAAGAAGCAATGGTATACTTGTGTGTTTTCCCTATGGAGAAAGTTCAAGGTGTATGGCCTGTAAATGCTGGGCTGCATATAGATCTAAACGTGTTGTGTAAAAAGCTTGGGAGAATATGTCAAATTAAAAATTTATATATTAAAATTATATATATATAAATATATATATACTTAATAAATTGTCATATGTTTACAGATGTCTTGATTTGCTTTCTTTGTGTTTAGAAAGTTTTGTTTAATGTTGCAAAAGTAAAGATGGTTATATTTCATTACTCAGGGAGGACAGTAATTTGTGTGGACGAATCAGGGGTTTGAAATGACAGGAAAAAGACAGTGATGACATCAGTGAAGCCATCCATGACCATAAGCTTTTCCAAAAAGAAATGCTCTAAGCCTAATCTGGGGAGATAGAGATGGTGTCTTTAACTAGAAACTGTTGTCACATAAAACCCACTCCCTTCCCTTTGCAGTTGGTTTGATTTATTCTGAACCAGCCGAAATGACCGTAAGAGTGAATTTGTCAAGTGAATAAACATGACAGCACATTTATGAACCTTGTACAGGACTGACACCTCAGTGTTGAAACCACAGACGACCTAAACTTCCCTGGTTCCTGATTTCCAGTTTTAAAAAGTGTAGATATAAATATAATTTTTTAAAGCATCTGAAAGCATTTCAGTTTAGAGTTAGGGAACTTACAGATATAAACACGAAAGCACTGAATAAAAGTTTTATCAAAAAGCTAACATTGTAAAAATGTTTGCTTCAGATGTTTGTTTAAAAAAATAAAAATAAAGAGAAGCATTACTTTATAGTTTAAGACACTGCAAAGACTTGATAAGGCCAAAGGATGATGTTTGCGGATATTTGCCAACTGCCCTCAAAACATCAACTGGTGTCCAGTTAACTTTAATTCAGGCTCTTTGAATTAAGCAGTGAATGTTGAAAGTAACATCTGTTTGTAAATGGAGAAGTTTTTAACAATTCTGAGCTGCTGATATATTGTTACCTGTAAATCAACAGATCAGCTAACACTGAACTTCTGATACCAGGGGGCTTTGACAGAAACCGCTGCCATAGGTGAGAATTTCAGTCATAAAATCCTTAGTTTTACTAAGTTAGTCTTTAACGCACAAGTCAAAAGTGGAAGAGATTTAAAAAGTTAAATCTGAAGCTCAAATGAAAATCAAGGGTCGGGACATGACATCACACAACTCTTGGAAAATCTGCATGTTTGTAGCTCTGCTTTTGGTTCAGGACATTGGTAGAGAGCAGCCATGATTGTTTATCTTTATCTCACATCATTTCTGTCTTGTGTAAATCATAAATAACTATAAATCACACTATAAAATAATTTTAAAAAAGTCACTGAGGATAAATCATTATCATGTTTTATTACAATATTAGAATTTGTACACATTTTCCTCTCCATCATCATTTCATTTAAACTTTTATTACATAAATATACTCAAAAATGTAGAATAACAAAAGTCAATCATTATAAAACAAATTAAGAAACAGAAGTATTACCTGATGGAAGTTCGAGGAATGTTTTTCTTTTCTTTAAACAAAAGCCACACAAGTCGGAGCAGACATCTACTCTCCAAAAATTCTCCGTGACACAAAAACAGCTGACATAAAACCAAGCCCCCCCCCCAAAAAACAAAAAACAAATTAATTTTGATCATTACTCTTATTCCAAGAAAACACTTCTAAAGATACAGCCAAAGTTTTGGACAATCAAGTTCGACATTGGTAGTAAAGTAAATGTGAGTATTAGTATTCATCAGACATGGTAGTTCTCTTGGAGTGAGAGTGTACAAGTATAATCAACCAAAATATTAAAAAGAAAAAGAAACTGGCCTTTACTCATTTTCTCCAAAAGTTTACGTCCAACAACCTCCGGGTTACCAAAGTGATTTGCAATCTGAGTTACCGTTTAAAATGCAGGCAAAATAAATACACCATTCAGGGATGCAACCCTGCTCATCTTGTGTCAATCTGGGTTTTGTCTCGAGTCCTGAACAAACAACTCCACTTGGGGAGTTTTGATAACAGCATATCTCTGTCATTTTTAATCAAACATTTTCTTGAACATCACAGCCAGTAAGCAATTTTGATTTGAGTTAGAACCAACATTTAGCAAAGCTGCTAGTTTACATGACGTCAGGCCCCAAAGGTGGCAACAATTTAAAATGAAACCAAGTCAACCAACAATACGTTCACTGGAAGGGAAGTTTACATCCATATAATCCACATGAAGTCAAGTGTGGCAGGGTGGAATTAAACAAAACCTAGAGCAAGTTAAAGATGAAAAAAAGTGATACAGAAAATTAAATACAGTATACATGCATGTTGGCCTATAGAGGAAATACAAATTAACATGTCACAAAAGTGTAATAAAAAATATGTGCATGTCACCAGTATGCGCTGATGTAAACCTAATCAATCTCAAAACATCTATGTGGTCATGTGGCTAAATAAAAGTCCTGATATGTGACATAGATCCATTCAAACATACGTCAGACCTTCAGAGTGGAGAGCGGAGGGCCAGGTGTTCTGCAGCAGTGGTGCCATTTTCCTCAAAGGGTTCTGGGAAGAATCGAGGGAGTTGCTAAGATGCAAAGGTCACAGCATCTTACCGCCTCCTCACAGAGTCCATGTGTAACATGCTGTTGATGAGACGGAGCGGTGGTGGGGTGGACACCTGGGGACACCAATGTTCAAGAGTGGAATGAAGAACTCCCGGGTGTTTTATCTTATGTACACAGCGTGACCGTGGACATGCGTTAATAGCCTTCTTTCTGAGTGATCAAATGATCCTGGATCCTCTGCAGCATCTCTTGCATCCGCCGCAACTGTGAGGAGAGATGAATGAGATAGCAGTTACGTGATGTGGTGTGACACATTTATGTTTACTTTGAAGTGAAATCTGGCCATGTCAGCTGGCTGTGCGGGGTTTTATTGGGAGCTAGTTATTTACGCATGACTGCACAGACAACAAATCAATAACAGCCCAGGAATCATGTACACTGCCTACATCACGTGACCTGTGCTGAACAAGTGCAGGGAATCGGTGGATCCTCCATCCTCAGCTACACTACAGAACATCACATCAGACAAAAACCATCAACTCAGGGAACTAAAATAATTTAATATCAGCTTGTGCCCAACAGTCTTTTTTCTATTAATAAATTAAACCAGACTTTTTTTCTCCTCTTAAAGCATCTGCAGACTTTTAATGTTGTGCTGTTGTGTGCTGTGATTATTGTACTTTATGATGTGAGGTGTGTGGGGTAAGTGATCCAGTCATGACCTCCTTTTCATGTTCCCAACAAACTATACATCTACCACATTACCACGCTTAATTAAATATAGCATTGTTAACACACATAATGATAATAATAATAATAAATCAGCTGAGGAAAAGAAAGTTTATTAGAAGAAATAAACAGATTTTGAAGGAAAGAAGAAAGGAAGATGAAAAATGTGTGTTTATAGTGCCAGGACTGTGCTGGACAACCTCTCAACACACAACACGCTGATACCAGACAGTTCTTTTTCATCATGCATGAACTTTAAAATAGCAATGGCAGGCCTCATGCTCATATTTAAAGAATTAGAATAAAAATCTATAAGATAAGTTGTCCACATGAAATAATTTCCTCTAAGAATATCTGTTCTATTAATAACAGTTTACTGAGTTTTGTTTTAGTGAATTAAATCAGAAATCAAATTGGTATAATTAAGAATAAGAAATTAATCAAGTCAGGAAATCAGAGATTATACCCACCCAACAAACAAACAGTTTATTAATTCAGGATTAAATGCTGAATGTGTTAAAAGTAGATAAAAAACTGACTCCTGCAGAGGTCAACATGAGGAAGAAGTAATTAAACAATATCCTAATTATACTCTTATGTATCCTGGTTCTTCTGATGTCAGTGAGGCTCAAAATGAATCAATGTCTAAAACTCAGAAGTGTTTAAATAACAAATTATAAATAGCAAAATTTCTGACCCACAGACCAAAAGTTTAAAATACAAGTCAATATATAATTGTATCACTTCATGTTTTTGAGGCTTCAAAAGCTTGGAAATGATGCGACTGTTTTTCAATACTGAGAAAAGAAAAGAAAAGGAAAGAAAAGAAAAGAAAAAGAAAAGAAAAAGAAAAGGAAAGAAAAGGATTTGATGAATCAACAGGTTTGTGAGAGAGGCTCTCAGAGGGCTTCATCAGCTTTCAGATCTGACTGTGTCTCTCGGCTCGGCTGAGGGTCATGATGCTCAGAGTTGTGGCGAGATTCGTGCTCCTGATTGTGATGAGACCCCAGTTCATGGTCGGCGTGCCGTACCTCCTCATCTTTCTCTCGGATGAGCTTCTCTGTCTCGCTCTCCGTCACTCCAGGCACCATGGGTATGGGGAAATCTGTGCCGCTCTCTCTTGTTAGTTTACTGCAGATTAAGTGAGTGAAATGAAAGTTTAGTGAGTTAAAGAGAAAAAAAAATCATATTTAAGACTGTTTTCCCTTTGTTTTCTCTGTAATGTATAATTAACTGCTGAACTCTTTCAGACAACTATAAGATGTCAGTATATAAAGTAAGAGATTGTTTCATTAGAGTCCGTCTCTTCTACAATTACTATTTTAAATTCCTCCCTCTGTGTGAGTGTGAGCATACTTGCGGTTGCGCTCCTTGACCACCATCCGGGTCATGCTCTGGATGCACTGGGCTCTGTAGTTCTCATAGTGAGTCTCCCGGGTCACATCCTTGAGGTCTTGCATGTGTGTACGAACGAGCATGTTTCTCAGCTTCACAAAATCACAGTGTGCCGAGTTCTCCACTGCAACCCAAACACAGAGCCCCAACTTTAAAGTCAGCTCCTCCAGGAACCGTTTACCAAATCCCCTCTGCAATGCAGGCAGCTATAAGTTAAGCTGTAAAACCGATCAATGAACAGACACAAGATGTGACCTTAAGTATGCAGGTCAATACAAAATGTACACACGATCCTTACAGGCTGGTTTCTGCTTCTGTTGTACAACAGTAAATGACTTTAACTTGTTCGCTACCTTCTACGATGCCCCACGGATAGAGACGGCCCCGCACCCTCTTCCCTTTGGCCTCCACCACTGTGTTGCTGCCAATTACGGCAAAAGGAATGCTTTCCTGAAAGTAGGGACAGAAAGATCATAAAATTAAGATGATGTCTGAAAAGCATGTGGCAGGACAGGGTGTAGATGTGTTTAATAATGGATCAGCGTGGTTCCGAATGCTGCAGTGCAGTGCATTTATAGCAGGCTGGCTTCTTTACATTTCTGACTGCATAAAGTACTTTATTGCTGTCTGATCAAATTTGAAAGTATGACTCAGCTTTTAATCCAAACATAAACCATCTTTATATTCATCCCTGCATTTCTTTTTGTCTTTTTTTCCTGCAGATAGCACACAGCTCTTATCACAGGCTACAGAGACAGAAACAAAGAGAGATATACTGGTACAGGGATGTCCTCTCCATCCTCACTGCCAGTTCATTAAACAAGAGAAGGATAGCTCAAGGTTGACTCATCAAGACTGTCAAAACTGCAAAGTCATGCATTTATACCATCTGCATATTCAGCTTAACATCACTGCATTCAGTAGTTGGATTAATGTATTTAGATGTGTTCAGGCCAACAAACGAGTCCTATGAAAAACCACATTTTGTTTCCTGAGACTGACATTGACACTGATTTTGTTTTTATTTGACAACGCTCACATCCAAATAGGAGGAAGTGATTTAGAGTTACAGCTCTTATGATAAGTAGAACTTTCTTTTTCATGGGACCTAAATGAAAAAAAAAAATCAACATAATTATAACTAAAATCATGATTGTAAGATTTTGTTGAGCTATGTTACAAAATGACTGATTTTTGACATTTCTGGACATAGTCAGGGAAAGAACTGAATCTTGTCGACGCTTTACCGTTCTGTTTGTGGATCATTCTATCTGTAGTTTCTCAGGTTGAGATCAGGTGATTAATTCAGTCTTCTTACATTTTAAAAGTCTTAGGTTGCTTTCTCGTGACGTTTTGGCTCGAACCTTTGACAAGTTTGTGATTTCTAAGTGGCTCATCCCCTTTTTAGGCACATTTAGACGATACTGTTAGGTTGGACTGTTAGGTTAGATTGTTTCATTACCGTAAAACTCAAACTGGAGGAGTGGCAGTGAAAAGAGAGGCTGGAAGATGTGTGGAAGCTCTGACGCTCACCTTCAGCTCGTGGTCTTGCTGTTTGAATTCCTCATCTTCATCAGAGTCACAGTCAGGGAACTGATATATCTTGATACCATACTGCTCAATCTCCTCTCTGATCTGCAGCATAAAGTGGGAGGAGTCAAAGAATGACAAGACACACAAAGATACACATGGAGATATTGTTATTTTTATAAAGTAGTTACAGTTTCAGCTATGTGATAAAACAAAGGTCTTTCCCCCCCTATCAGCTTGCCTTAATTTTCTTTTTCTTGACCTCACTTGGGGTGAGCGTGTCAGCTTTGGCCAAGACTGGGACGATGTTGACCTTCTCATGCAGAGCCTTCATGAATTCCACATCCAGAGGCCGAAGGCTGGAAGTGATACCAAATCGCAGCCATTAAGATCCTTGAGAAACAATTTTTTTCTCCATTTGTACAAAAGAGCATACTAAATATAACTAAAGGCACTTGCAGATGTGTGAAATAACTTTTTCTGTAATGATAATTTACTTTCACAAGTGATCACCATAATTAGGTGCTGAACTGTTAAATGCTGTACTGGCAAGACGTTTCTAAAATATCTGAACAGATTTCTGCAAATATACATGTACAAAGGGATGTCGATCAAGAGACAACACTTTAATTGTTTTAAAATCACACTTTACCAAATCAATAGTCACATTTTGTTGGCCAGAATATGGAACACCACAAAAATGATCTATTGTTATGTTTTGAAAGGCTGAAAACCTGAATATTAGTCACAAGTTGTTGAATTGACAAGTAAACTGATCAGCTTGTGTTGTAGTAATTCAGTGACGTTGAGGCATCTGGATAGTAATGACTAATACCAACCAAAAGAGGGAGCAGTTTCTCTGTACATCATGTTGACAATGAACTGCAGCATTACTTGTATTTAGATTTAATGGCTGAGCAGACAGTTTCAGTCAAAGCAAATTATGACTGGGGAACAAGAGAGATACTTGAGTTTAATTGTGGAATTGTTCAATGATAAACACGGCAATTTGGATAGGATATCTAATCTGCAGAAAAAAATACCACATCAGATCTCATCACAACTGTTTAATGTGAAAACACTGCATAAGACGTAAATTTACCTGAATGGAGCTGAGAGCTGGTTTAGCTCTGGGAAAGAGCCGCCACATTAACAATTTATGGGCCTGAGTGTTTTCTCAGTAAGCACACACTGGTGCACTAGGCTTTTTTTAAACGTTTCTCTTAATCAGGACAATGAATGAAAATGTGCAGCGTGATGAGATTTGTAGCAAGGGAGAGCCCCTCCTGGCTGTCTGACTATCACACAAATACTGCAGTAGAGATCACAGAAAGTGGTTAATACTCTGCAGTATTAGGAAAAGAGGACAACTGCAGCTTTGTCATACCCGTGACCAAAGGGTGAAATGAAATAGAGGCAGCAGTGTACGCGGTTGTCCTGGATGTTCTTGCGGTTGAGGCCGCTCTCGTCCCTGAAGTACTGTTCAAACTGCTGGTCGATGTAGTCGGCCACCGACTTCCAGCTGGAGTTAAACACACAGGAACTCAACTATTACATATGACTCTGCACAACAAGAGAGCTGAGCGATTCGGTAAAAAAAAAAAAATCTGTTTGTGGTCTGTTAACATCAGTGGCTTCATTTAGACATTTAGAGTTTAATGCGCTCATTAAAAGATGTTTGACAAGTACCATTCGGTGTTGTTTACAGCATCCCCAAAACCAGGGGTGTCCACAATCGTGAGCTTCAGTTTGACACCTTTCTCCTCTATGTCCACTGTGTGCTTGGTGATTTCTACAGTTTGTGTAATTCGCTCTATGAAAAAGACATTAATAGACATCGCTGTTAGATATCAGCCATGGCAACAAAAACAAACAAAAACTCAGAAGTTGTGGTTTTCTCACCTTCAGCATTGAGCAGCTTTCTATCTTTGTACAGATCTGTGAGAAACAGGCTGTTGACCAGGGTGGACTTTCCCAGGCCAGACTCACCTTCAAACAAAGAACAACAAAGGGGGGGGGGACCCCACCGAAGTTTAAGACCTGGTGATTAGCAGCCTCTCCTAAGTAAAAGGTGGGCTTAGGATCAAATGTCCACTAATGTCCAAACTAGGATTTACCTGCCACCATGAGTGTAAAGTCAAATCCTTTCTTGACCGATTTACGGTGCACCTGGTTTGGCAGTGTTGCGAAACCCACATACTCCTTGTCCTGGTCCTAAAAAGCAGACAGATGTAAAAATAAAATCGATCAGGGTACCAGACATTAGTGTGGATATAAGACTGCTGCACAATAGTTCGACACTTTAACCAAACACTCAAAATGTTAGATATCGTGTAAGATTTTCACTTCTAAATAAAGACAATACCGTCATGTTTTTATGCGTTATTAATTTTCAGCTTCAACAAAATCCTGTACACGCTTGATAAAGAGTATTTATCAGTCAGAGTAGCGTGTTAAAGCACACAGCCTTAAAAGCAGAGCTGAAACAAGCAGAGCCGGTTTATCCTCTCTGGGTTCCTTTGCCTCGCTGTATTACCTCATTATTGCTGTACGGGTCAAAAAGAGCCCAAGGACTTTTTGGCCTGGGGGGGCTGACAGGTGATGGCAAGTCAAACTCCACACTTCTGCTTTGTGGCAAGCTGGGGTCTGAACCTGAATCTGAGTGGGCCACAGGGGGTTGCAGATAAGATGGGGTGTGAGGGCGATCCTGGCCCTCGGCCTCTCCATCTCCATCATGAGCTCCATGGCCATGATGGTGGTGTTGATGGTGAGGTTCATGCATTATGTTCTCCACTTCTGAGTCGTCTGAATGGCTTGAATGCTAGAGACACCAGGGTTGGATGGACGGATGTATGATTTTGTCCAGAAGGTGAGGGGGGGGGGGGGGGGGGGGGGGGGGGGAGTGAGGAAAAATACAAATGTAGGAAAGGTACAGTGTTGACAAGGAAGGGAAGACGTAGAGGTCCAGAGGAGACACAATTTTAGAACTGACTGGAATATTTCATGGTGACAATTTTAAATTTTACAGAGAAGACAAAGCAAATTCATTGACATCTAAATTGCATAAGTTTTTTTTTTGTTTTGTTTTTTTGGGCATAGACACTTGAAATACAAAACTTAGTTTCTTGACTGTTGCCCATAATCCTGAAAGTTAGATGCTTATTTTTCTAAAGAAAAGGTCAACAGCAGCACCAGATATTTATGATAATTAGATGCGTGTTGTTTCATTGCGATGATGGTTATTCTACTTGAGCTGCAAGACTTTGACACCAACTAACCTGACATGTATTCAGTCAAATTTGATATTCCTCGGCTAATAAATCTTCCAATCACTTCATAAACTCTGGAGAGCTAATCAGAAGCAAAACATCTGTATTTATGGTTGTTATTGGAAGATGGTCACATTGTTACTTAATCTGTAGTTACTTAATCTTCATTTAAAGGACAAATGTTTACCATGGTAACTCAGCTCTTCCAGTAACACAGCTGGATAAATAATAACTTCTACTTCAATTTAAATATTACTTTTATAGACTACATTAGTTTAGGGATGGTGATGGCATAACAACGCACACCATTGTTTTCTTATTTAAAAAAAAAAACAACAACAAAAAAATATGGTATTTAGAGAAACAACATACAAACCAACGGAGGATTGACGAGATGATAGTAAAACGACTTTAGGATTTATTCTGTGATACCTGAGCAGCATTGGGGTGGCTGTTGTGATTAGGGGAGACTGGGCCAGAGTCTTGCTCATCTGATGAAGAAGGAGGCTCATGATCACTGTCCTCCATTGCAATTGGGGCTACACTGCACTCTGCAATCTCCAGCCAAGAGGGGATCACGAGCAGTATGACGAGAGGGGTGAAAAAGTTCAGACAAAACAGAGGAAGACCAGGAGGGCGACGAAAATAAAAGGTTAAAGAAAAGCAAAGAAATAACATACCATTTAGCAAAGAGATGGTATGGCTAGACTAGATGGTATGAAGATGAAATGACAACTGAAAGGTGATCAATGCCATTCTAAGGATGTCTATGTCAACAGACTTTATAATATATGAGCACACTTCTGTTGTTAAAGAGCAATCTTTGAACAACACCATGAATACACCAATTCTGGCCAAAGCTGTGCTGTGTAAAGCCTTTAAAAGCATAATGAAAAGCTAAAACATCAAAGCAAAACACATGGCTGTCCAATTTGAACAATTTGATGTATTTAAGAGCCTGATAAGATCATGACTCTTTTATAAATCATATCCCAGCTGGAATCTGCTTAAAATGTGATGCTGAAAGATTTAAACACTTGAACCCCATTTCAAATTTAGACAGCCTCCACAATTGCCCTGCAAGTATTAAAATATGTTGACTGTGTAATTTTTGAAACTCTTCTGTTGTTTTTACATAGTCTACGTGCTCCACTCATGGAGGCCAGCACACTGAATTATGCTGGATTTACAGCTTAAGGGCAGCAGAGAAATTGACTTGCTTTCCTGTGCTGCAACCAAATCACTGAGATCAATGTTGAACTTGGAGGCTGCTCTGACCCACATAAGATCACTGAAATGGTCAGTCACAAAGCTTGATAACTGCTGCAAAAATGCACAAAAGTTCATTTCAGTTTATTGCTTTAGAATGACACTGCAAAAAGATGCTTCCAGTGACATCAGTTGTGTCCTCTTGCATCACAAACATAAAATATAACTAAATCCAATTACAACACAAATTAGCTCATATTCAGAAAAGCAGATCGTAAACCCCCATTCACCCTTCCCACATGCAGAGCCTCACCTCCTCTCTTCCAGTGCCTCAGCTGCAGTACCTTTTTCTAATGTTTAAAGCTCTTTTTGTATTAAATGTTCTTCACACCAACTCCAACAGACAGCAGTGAGCAGAGAAGAGCAGCTCCAGCATTTATACACCACCGTCCCAGAGGACACAGCGCCCTTCAGCTCCATTGACTTCTCAATGCCCCAGGAAACAGATCAACAGCATTGATGAGCCATATTACCATTCAAATCTCACACACTGAGCTGGACACGGAGTATGCTTCCTCAAAAGCTGAATCTACGAAACACATCGTTTTGAAGGAGTTTGTTGGGCATGAAACAAAAAAAAAAAAAAATCGATTCACACTTACGACTCTTGCTTTGGTGGCAGCAGCCACGACGTTAGTCAGTAGACAATAATATCAATGAATGGTGAAAAATATCCACTAGACCTTTAGATTATGAAGCAATACTCCCCGTTGTCTGTCAGTTTTTTGAAAATTGTCAAAAAACGGACAATTTTCTGATAATTGCCAAATGGATCCAATGACAATCTCTCATCTCACACTTTTAATTACACACTGAAATTAAAGGCAATCTCCAACAATGGAAGAAACAAACTGCAGCGTTGCAAGAAAAAAAGAATATAATGAAAGTAAAGAAAAGATAATAAACGCATCCACCAGATCACAAGAAAAGCTGCATAACTCCCATTATAATCAGCTGAACGTAACTACTGGCAATGGAAATGAGTGCACTAATTAAGACAATAAATTAGTTAATCATGAACAAATTATAATAAAGAGCTTTTTTTCACATATGACATTAAGTATTAAGAGATTTCCTTATTCATAAGCAAATTTATGCAGTAAGCTCCAAAATTTGAGCAAATAGCTCTACTGTGTATTTTTATTTTATTCGAGAGAGAGAGATCACCGCGATAGTCAGAATAACACAACTGTACACTTATAAGGTCACCAGACAAGAAACTTAAAGTTTACCTTGACATGAATGCAACTTAAAGGCTGTCTGTAGATTTAATCTTCTTACCTTTCTTTTCTTTCTACTTTCCTTCAGTGAAATTCCTGAACATGACCCTTATGGGAGCTTCTCTAAGTCACACACACTATCAGGTTACACCACCTTCAAAACCGAGCGATGAAGCAGGCATTACTATGTGCAGGTAGAGGGTTCACTTTCCTCTAAGTCCTTTAATATGTTATTTGTCTTGATTTGAAAATGTCTGGGGATAAATAATGTACACACTTAAAAAAGGTTCTCAGAGGGCCATTTAGCTGAAATGGCAGTCTTTATTTTAGTCATTTACATGTGCACCCAAATGGATATCCGACTCAAAACCTCAAAAACAGAGCAACATAAGCAAAGGGCACAGGACAAACTTGAGTATCAGAAACCTTCCCCCATAAGACGAAACGCCTTCCAAAAAGACTCAAACAGGTATTTTCTGCTCAAACTGAAAGGATTTCAAAGTCAAAGTCAGGGTATCACGTGTCAAACAGATCAATCAGTCTGTATACTCATGAAACCCAAGAATGACCAGTGAAAAGATATATCAGTTCATGTCTGGTCAGGCATGCAAACAGAGAAGCCACACCATTGCTAGAAAAAGCCAGGGAGAAAGAAAAAAAAAAAAAAGAAAAAAAGAGCATAAACCTCCAGTTTACAAGTTGGGAAAGCCTGCTAATCAAGAAACTGAGTTCAAATTGTAGCCCAAGTTGTGCAAAATTTACATAAATTTCTCCCTCATCCTTATTTCTGGACTATTCACTGATGATGTAAAAACAACTGTCTCTAATGAGACTAAAACCCAAAGGGCTCTAACATCAATTTTACACATTTCAATTTGGCTCCAACACAGAGTCTCCCTCTGGAACCGGTCTCAGCTGAGACTTGAACCAATTAGAGTTTCTATAACTGGCCAAGGGTTAGTTCATCTTAAAGAAACATCATCATTGGTTGTGTCATTCAGAGTTTGACAGATGTAAAGCAGAATAATTCTGTTTCAGACCAGGAGAAACCACAATGTACAAAATTCAAGTCCAAAGTTAAGATCTTGATACAACACACATGAATGCAAATGCTCAGAAGCCCAACATTTTAAGAACTGCTTTTTGACAAATAAGCCTTCATATACAGTAAGTGAACTGAAGTCTACTTGACTTTAAAGACTTCCTCACATTACTTTAAAAAGGCTTAAAGACTTCCTCACATTAGTCAAAAATGCTTTAAAGACTTCCTCACATTACTTAACAACATTTATCCATATTTTCCACGCAGCCCGATAAATGAGACAGGAAAATTAAACAATGGTATGTGGATATCAACATTAGGCCTTTGGCAATGACATCTCTTGCTTCAACAGCAGCTTCGTTGGTATTTCCTGTAATACTGATAAAAATGCACTTCTGGTGTATTGAAACCTCAAAATGGGCAGAGCAGGACTCTTTCATTTGCTCTCAAAGATATCTTGGCCTGGAATGTGCCATTTGTCATGCGAAATGAGTAAAGTGGAGCTAAGGCCACAATATGACCGCAGTGTTGTTTGATATATATACAGTCCAGACCACCAGATCCAATCATTTTAATTAAATTTAATATGAGGTCTGAAGGCAAGTGACAGACTACTGCACAGCTACTGCAAACAATTCCCTCCCTTTGTAGTCACCGGTTACCATGGAGCGCATTTATAAGTAAATAACCTGAAGTATGCAAAAGAGATGTGGGACATCTCTCATCCTGGGACTACAGCCCTCATGGCGACCCCCCTCCCCCCGGAGAAATAACTGAATGACATGAAACCCAGTTGAACTTTAAGAAGTTGTGGCATTGATTGTGCTGCTTTGTTACTGTTGGACCATGGCTGTGGGTTTGGCTGACACATTGCTGATGGATGATGATTTGTTGCATGAAACACCACTCTCAGGGGAAACCCCTCTTCAAAAGCCCCCTGTACGACATGGGAAATGCAATCAGAAGTAGTCATAAGTAATAAAGAAACTATATAGCATGTTGTTATTGACCATGTATGATGAGAGCATATTTCAGCTTGGAAGGAAATGCAGTCGTTCATAACCCGGCTCCAATAATTACCTTTTGGAGTCTTGCTATTATTAACCCAACGCTAAATCCTTCTTACTTGGCAAGTTTTGAATCTGTTGGCAGCAAAGCACACTGACCATATGTTGTTATAGTGTGAAAAAATAGCCTCTTGTAAGTGCTGCTTCACACACATGGAGATGTAACGATCCTGGTAAAAAAGCATGCATATAAATGTGGCTTTAGAAAAGTTTTCTGACTTTGAACAAAATTCAATGTGCGTGCCTCTTTAATTTGTGAATGCTGAATATCAGTAATGTTTCCCATTGTAATAAGGCCAATAGCAGGTGGTGAAGTGAGCCATGTGCACTCTGTGTGAATGCTGTGGTTGTTTGGATGGTTATAGCAGCACTCTGTGTGAGGCTGGCTCAGTACAACGAGAGGGAGAGACAAAAATAATCCTCCCTTACGCACCATCCCTCAGCTTTAAAGCTCATCCAAATGTTCACATGGCCACAAGTCCACACATTCAGCGCAACAGAAAACATGATTAAGACTCACACATTTCCCTGAATATGCAGTTTATTTTAAATGAGGGGAAAACGACTGCAGTGATGAAATAATACTGTAATGAAGGAGTTCCCCACCACAACACCCTGCACGTATTAAGATGTCATACATAATCAATAATTTATATTTCTACATCTGAGAAAAACGGCTGTTTGAACACAAAGCTTGGTCACATGCATTCATTTGAATGGTTGAGCTTGTGAGTGGTTGTGTGGGGATAATTTTGGCTCAAAAACATATTTGAAGGGAAAGCCTGCAGCTATACAGTACTACAGCAGAGTCAGAGAGAGAAAAAAAAGCATTATCAAAGCACAATGAGTGATGGTCTTAACTGCAGCTGGAACACATACCTCTGTATCACTGCTAGTTTCCAAATTTGCTGCCATATTATACCTCCACAGCAAATGAAGTCCTTTAGTTTCACCACTCAGCAGAACTGAGACACAGAAACCAGTATTTAAAAAAAAAGCCTGAGTGCTCTTCAGACTATTACTTGAGTCTTTAGAAACTCCACGTTACAAAAGCACATCTTCTTTCCTTCCCCAGAAATCAGATGTCATCCATTTTTCTCCTAAACATCACACCACACTTAGTCTGGAGGCATCTTTTTCAAACAGGTATAGATTTGATCTCTGAATCTGGAGCGTTTGAGGAGCTCCACCCTGCTTTCCAATTTTAACCAATCTGCAGCTCAAATGCAGATGAGCAGCAGCAGTATGTGTGTGCACAACTGTCCTGTCTTGAGCAGAGGTGTGAGGAGATCAACATCTGCCTTGTCTTGATATGAGCCTCCCGTGGCCTTGTTACTAAAACCAAGCAGATGAGATCGACAAAGATGCTACTAATAGACACACATCAGTGAAACACACGTGTGCTGAATGTTTTACATTTACACAGTGATGGCAAAGATGATTTTTCATCTAATTACACTATAGTTTTAGATTTAAAGTAAAAATTAGGCAAAAATAAAAGCTAAATAGTTCAATATTAACTGAAGATAAAACCGCGGTGAGGAAATAACTTGTTACAATGGCCGTCACATCAAATCCAGACCTCCCAGCTGGCAGTACCAGGGCCAGAGCAGCACAAGAGGAGTTTGTGTGTATGAGAGAGAGAGAAAGGGAGAGAGAGTGAGATAGACAGATAGAGATAGAGAGAGAGAGAGAGAGAGAGAGAGAGCGTTGGGGACGAGAAGTGATTTGTGTCCTACATGCTACAAATAATCTTTTTTATCTAATACACACTTTCTCACTCACACAGGCACAACGCACTCAAGTGGGTCAGAGTACAAAGCTTTTCAATTAATCTCAATGAATGTTTGTGTTTTGTGATCCTTGTAATCACTCATTCTTCAAGGATAAAGATGTTGTGGTTAAGTCACTACAATGGGTTTAATAAAGAAGCGAATGGGCTTGTAATTCTAAAACTGTAAAAAGTTATTTTTCAAAAAGGTCAAATATCCATGAAGTAAAGCCCTATGCAACAGTGTTTCTGGAATTAACTAAATGTAACAGACGCAAGGACAAAGCATAGCCCGACACCGTGCAAGAAAGAGGTATATGCAGTTTAAAAAGCTAAACTTGCACTCAGGCTGAACCTTATAGGAGCGAGCTCGGTTCAGCTGAGAATTAATTTTCTGCAACTGTAGGGAAAACCAAACGTAACAAGATCCAAATCTTAATAGTGCTGACTGCAAGTGTGCCAACTTATAAGTAATAGGAACCATAAGTAGTAGACAGAAAGCAACGCAAATAGCGTCAGGTCAACAAAAATTCCCGTTTAACAAACCATACAGTAGCTAAATCTCCATTAAACTACCTTATAATGTAACACATGCTCAGTACTGGGCTGGATGAGAGGGTGAAGTAAAATCACAGGCTAACGATTAGGAGATATTACTTCCTGTAAGGATGGATGGTGTCTGGAGAGACAACTGCAGGTCTGCTTTAATCCTCTCTGACTCAATCACATCATGAGGGGATCATCGTGGCCTGTCTGAGAGGACTGAAAGTGCTCAAGTAATGGACAGCTCGAGAAGGAAATGCATTAACCTGTATGTTGGGCTGAACACATAAGTAACACATGAATGCACAACACACACAGTACAGACAGAGCCTTCTGTGAGGATCATATTACCCATCATAACTAAAACGTTTGTTTTTCCCTGTAAAGTTCTCTGGTTCAAGGACAGCAGGACCTTGAACTGAGGTTGATAAAAGCTACTGCACTCAGACGAACACGGTTCAAAGATTCAAATATGTCCACATCCAAGTCAACAAACAAGAATGGAGCATCATCATCAAACTGTATCTGCTTAAAGCATGACTAACTGTTTAAGTCCCATGTTCAGCCATTCACTGAGTTTTTTTTTTTTTTTTTTGCAGAGGATGCAGCTGGGACAGCTGAGGGAAGGCAATGCCACCTGCTGCTCGTGACTGGAAACGGCTCGTCTTTGCTGTTGAATGGACAACGAACTCATACAATGACATGTGTACATCGGTTCACAGCAAATACATATATATACACTCACTGACCTTTTTAATAAGTACACATGGTATACCTACCAAAGTAGTAAAACAAGATATACATACATTTTGTTTTAGAAGCAGGAAAAGCATACATGTTATGAATAAAATAATCATTTAGGTCTTGTATTTCAACATAGGATTGTTGGTACTGAACATAATTTATACTTAATGTGGCATGCAGAGAACGTGCAAAAAAATAAATAAAATGCACAGAAAGACTGACAGACTCTAGTCTTGGAGAACACACTCAGCTGCACATTTGCCCCCTCCGAACAGGCTCCTGATGCCATACAGATGCAAACAGAGGTTTTGTTGACATGAACTTTAAAAGGCATAGATGTTGTTACACCTGGGTGTTGAGAGCTACAACCCCAGTGAAGGATGATATATGGTTTCTCTGTTTCTTGCAAGCTGCATGTTTCTCACTGCCTGGCACCACAGACCCAGACCTTCCTTGTTTGTAATTTGGGCACTCTAACAGAAAGAAAGAGAGAGAATTACAGTGGTCACTGCTGGCACCAAGTGGTAATTTGGCTATGTTATTGATATAAAAGGAGGTTCAAGATGAAGTGGAGGATAACTTGACTCAGAAGTATAAATGATACTGTCCTCCTATCAGTAGTGACTTGGGCAAACTTTCTTCTTTGGTAGCTTTACTCGTATTACCACCACGACACCACTTGGATTTGACTTTTTGTTGATTTTAAATTCAAAACAAAAATCAACCCAATTGTCTTTGTTTTGCATCTAATCTCTGCAGCATTGTCAGCATCAAACCTGGGCTGTAGTCCTCTTTTTAAACTGAAACCTGTAAACAACTGTCTACCATCAGGTGTGCAAAGTGTTTGGTGTAGGCCACATGACTTTCTAACCTTTTAGAGTGCATCATTAAGGTACTTGCAGCGTACTTCATGGAGACAGTATTGTCAATGTAAACGCACCCATTTGCTCAAATTAATGCGTGCACAATGGTCTGATTTGGAACGCACTAACACCGACCAGTCTTTATACACCATGATACTGATAAAACCTTAAACTTTCATTCTCAGCATAAATGATCCTGATTTTATCCAGAATAGTGTGTGTCGTGTATTCTTCTCAAGGGAGAAATGAAAAGAACAGTAAATATAAATAAACACTGAGAAAGTGCTGCTTGAGAAAGTGGAGGTAAAAATCTTAACAGCACACTAACAGGCAGCATATCTTGACAGTCTTTGAAGCAGATACCACCACTGCTGCAGGAACATAAATATTGTTTCACAATAGTGAGGCACTAGGAGACCCTGGATTTGCTGAACTTACACTTCCTACACTTCCTCCTCCATTCAATTAAGAAACTTTATCTGATGTTGAGAGATTCCTGTTGGAAAGGAGCAAAAGTTTTTTTCTCACTTTGTTTTTTTCCTCCGTAAAAAGGTGGAATGGTGCAACAAAGGCTTATGCAGCTCTTGTGAGGAGGGGGGTTTCCATGGTGGGGGGCTCAAAGAAAGGGAAAGGCATTCCCATATCACAACTGAGGAATGCCATTGTTCAGTTCATTTTATAATCATACCACAAACTACAATCAGCAAAGGTTTGGGAAGGATATGGCTGGAATCTGTTGCCAAGGATAGTTGTATACAATCAGACACCGATACCTGTAGCTTAATCAGCCTTTACCCTATAAAACTCACAACACCCTAGGGAGAGTGAAGCTTCTACTTGGCTACAAAAATGCCTCAATGTCCCTTGTGTAACATTTATTTCACATTTGGCCAGTTTTTCATGAGCGGACAACAATAAAAATGCACAAAGAATCACAGGAGCAAATGGCATATAATAAAGGTACTTATTGCCATTTGAAATCTATTTTTAATGTGGAGGTGAAGTAGTGGGGATGGTGTGAAGTAACCTGGCTAAATTAAGAAAAGAATTATTATTAGCTTATCTAAATTACATACAGTTACACACACTTAAAAAAACACTTCAAAAGAAAGAGCAAAAAAAGGCTGGTTTCCCTTGAACTGAGTAATTGCGCTTGGTTCTACTACATTTGGCAGAGACCTGGACATTTTAATCTTTGTACTGTTTATTCTTAGTCTTTATTCAAAATGGGAACCAGAAACTGGCTCCCAGATAGCTGAGGAAACTCCTGCTGAATCATGAAGAAACCACAATTTGAGTCTGGTGTAAAGTACTAGGAATATTTATTTAGACCAGCATGTTGCAATCAAGACGGTGCATAAAAAAAACACCTGTGAAACAAAAGGCGACAAACAAGCCCGACATCTGCTGGGTGGTGCACTCCATTTGCCCTGAACTGAAAGGAAGTCAGCGGGCTGTTGTGTGGCCCTGCTTCTGCTACGCTGAATTCCAGCCTGTCTAGCTCCCACATTACACGAACACAAAACCGCTTCGTGTGATTTTTGGCTCCTGCTGTGCCTTATCACAACACCACTGAAGTCTGAAGTTGGAGCCACAAGATCTGCTAAAACACAGCTGCATTGTGTCTTGAAAAGATTCAATAAGAGAAATTACATCAGGGCCTGGACCGGTGTTTTGCATTCCCAAAGGTGGCGACTGAATACAAACTAACACAAAGTGGTAAAATTATTCTCAGACATTACTTTTTCAACAGCAGATTAAGAAACCACAGTCTGCAACCCATGGGTCTGGCAGTGCTGGAGACTGGCTATTCATTACATCATGTGCAATACAGATAACAGAGGTAAGCCTGAAGTGTAAGCTTACTCTCCAGACAAAACACATAACTGGGGAATATTCTAAAAAAAGACATTATGTAACTTTACTTCTACCTCAGCATTATTTTCTCTGTATTAACATTTAGACTTGACCTCTCAGTTCTACTGTTCAGTTTAGTGATTTGTTTCTTACTACATCATGTCAATAACAGAGTTCAAAACAAAATGGGACATGAGGTAAAAAAAAAAAACAAAAAAAAAAAACACAGAATACCCCTTTTCTCTCTCACACATTTGTTTCTGTTTATGTCCACAGCAGCTTGAGCCCCTGAATTTTGTACGCATTATTTTTGTGTAGTATCCATGGCAAACAAGAGCCAGCAGGGCCAGTAGAAAATCAGCTGGATTCAAACCACACTCTGCTGGAAACAGTGCGAAACTTTGTGTGTTACACTCATGATACAGTGACGGATCTGTGAGATATTTTTAACTGCAGCATAAAACAACACATTCCTGAGATGTGAAATTCAGCTTACTTGTGAAGAAGGGATATAATATGCAGCTTTTCATTTTTACACACCAGAAGTCTCAGCTGATAGTGTGTGTACATGGGTACTTTTTTACTTTTGTTGCAGCCATTATACAATCGTTCACATCCCAGACATCAAAGAAAAGTGTTTGTTAAAATGAGAAAAAGTCAGATATTTGAATGTGTTGAATCCTTCTCTAGCAGAAAAAAAAGCAGAGCTACCGTTTGAACCATCTTCTTTCTGATAAAAGCACTATTTTAGGAGTCCATGTAAACATCATTTGGTGTATGGACTCCCATAAATAAAAGGTTCAGGTCACCAATGATATAAATATATAAGAGATTAACATTTACTCTAAATCAAACAAATTCAAAACAAACGAGAGTTTGATGTTTCAAGAGAATCCATTGTTTATAAAGTCTAAATCTGTCTTGAATTCCCTCCTAACCATCCTAGTTTAATCCTGTGTATGAGCCATTTTATTATGTGTCAAACACCGTCTTGCTCAAAACAGCAACACTAATTGACAATCAGCAGCCCTTTTCAAGCTGAAGCGCCACATAAGAACCCCCTATGTGTTGAGAACCAGGCGGCGGTTGAGCAACCTTAACCACTTCAAAAATCTTTCTCCACATTGGATCTCAAAGCTGTGATAAAAAGTAGAGGGTTGAAAGCATGGCTTTTACATCTGGGCTTCACCTGTAAATGAGCCAACTAGAGCGTATCGCCCACCATGTGGCATCAGGAATCTCTGCTCCTCTAAGCTGTGGGTCTGCTCAAGGGCCCGAATGCGTTTTAAAAAATACATTTACATTCTGATGGATCTTTTATAGGGAAGAAGAATTGTATTAAAAAAATAATCAAATGATTTCTTCTTATTCTTAAAGATTCAGAGATGTGCCAGTTCGTGAATCAAAACTTCCACAGATGGCATTTGTAACTCGGGCGGTGCCTGACTGGCTAGGGCTCCATCGTGAACTACACATAATTGTCCCCTTCCTCCTTCCCTTTCCATCTGTTCTCCTCCTCCCAGATGTAATCCGCTTCTCTAATCTTGATGTCCAAACTGCCCGAGCACACACACATACACATATACAGACACAAAGCTTTGAAAGCTCTAGTAAAGTGCAAATGGGATGCCTCGCCAACTGACTCATGCATGCGTGATGCCTGTGACTTCTGCACATGCAGCTTGTCTACTGTACAGCTGAGACTACTGTATATCTGCATGCCAGGAAGTAAAATAGCTCTAGTACTCACTACATTACATCTCCATGACCTCTGCAAAATTGGCACCAAGACATCATTGAGATATGTACACTGCAGGTACGTTAGATCGAATGGAAAAGGCAGTCATTAGCACATTAATAAAAGCATTCAGGTTCAGAGGACACGGTCCATGATGGTAACAAAAGGCACATTATAAACCAGGAGAGGTTGTCTGATACAGAGGGCATCTGTCATGCTGCCAAGCCCGTTTCACTTCTCATCACGCAGCAGATAACACGTTACACTTACCATTCTGCAGATGTCCAAGACACACGCAAGCACACCCCAGCAGGACGGATGCCGACCAGCCGTGAGCGGCCTGGTTTGTGCTGACGAACCTTTTGTGCTTCCAACTGCATCGGAGTTGCACAGTCTTACAGCTGGATATCAATAGCGTAATGCTGCACACATGTGCACACTCACACAGCACAATTTCTGGTGGCACTACTAAAGGAGAAGCAATCATTGAGAAGACTTGCATAAGTGTGACGGTCAGAACGAAAAGCAGAGGCTTTGAGAAAAATCAGATTCCCTCTTCAACATGAAAACTCAGCCAGGATGTGGGTTATAAAATACGAAACATCAAACAAAGCAGAAGGTAAAAGAAACTAAAGAGCATCTATAATAGTATTTCATCACCTTCATCCATCCATATATATCCACTTATTCAGGGTCACAGGAGTCTGCTGAAGCCTATCCCACCTCTCTAATAGTGACCCTGGATAGGTCATCAGTCCATCACAGGGCCACATATAGACAGGAAACTACAGATGGTCACTTCTTTGCTCTACTCAGAATCACCAATTACCTAACATGCATGTTTTTGGACTGTGGAGTGAAGCCTGTAGCATCCTTTAATTAATATATATGTAACACGAAGATCAGTCACAAATTTGAACTTGACCTCCATTTTGGTCACAACTACAACTTGTAAAGTTTATTTACCGTTTCACCTTTTTGCCCACATTTAAATGTTAAGTTGTTGACGGTCCTACTGTGTAAACACCTGACAAAGTACTTGGTAATCCTCAGTGTGACTATATTCTGTGACACATGCAAACAAACAAACAAACAAACAAACAAAAAAAAACAGAAAACAAAACACCTGTACACTGGCTTGTGATAACCAAGGACATCACCCTAATATTGTAAACAGTTCACACTATAACCCTAACCACGACTAGGTCATATTCTGCTTGTAATTGATATAAGTTCATCAGTACACTTTCCTGAGATATGTTGAGAAAGAAAAAATAAACATAAGTCTCTGACTTATTTGTTACAGCACAACACTTATTTATTACTGGCAACTGCTTTTCTGCCTACTATGTTTGGGTATGTTCAGTAGGGCATGCTAATATTTATTTAAGCATTGCTTGGTTTCTTACTCAAACGTGAACAGAGCAGCCAAGTGTGAGTTTGCCAGCCTTTGATTTAAACTGAGTACTTATTGATTACAAAGATAAGCTTTAAAGCTTAAATTTGTAACTCTCCCCCACCAAAAAAAACACTGATGAATTGAAACTTTTTTTTTTTTTTTTTTGCAAGCTTTAGGCATTTTTGCTCTGTAGATATTGCTAACGTATAGTTGCTGTTAATGCCAAAGCACACCAAGTTGTGAGCTAAGTACCACTGCAGCATTCTGAGGACAATTGCGTGATCCTTGACCCCCACCCAAAGTGCTGAGGTTGGTACACTGTCTGGTATCTGTTACCAGCTCTTACACCTCAAGCAAACAAGGTGCCAAAAGAGTGTCAAAAGAGAAAGGCTCAGACTCCGTGACACACCTGCAAGATCTCAAATGGTGTTGGATTTAACCAGAACCCAGGGATATGGTATTAATCTTAATGATATCACTGCAATAATTATGAATTCACTCACGAAGATACGCTGACTTACTTTACCAGTCCAGCTCATACTAGTAGCTGCTCAAAGGAAAACTCATTAAAGTGTCAACTTTTCATTTGGAAATACTGTGTTTCAAAATCAACACTTGGGTTTGAGGTGCAAGCATGGTGAGAGCCAGTTTTATATTGGGATTCTTGCAGATGTGAAAACACTTGAGCAATAAATGTCATTTAGAAATGAGCCTTGGGTTATGAGCTACTTTTGTCTGCCAACTGCATTTCTAAAACAGCTATTTTTCAACTCTTATGTGGAAAAAACTCCATTGTATGTTTCCATAAGTGCACCTATAAGCCATCAAAAGAGTATGATGGACTAATGGTGAAAGATTAAAGAAAAATAATGCAGAGTTGTGTGTTTTGCATTTGCTCCACAAGTTTATTCTTTTAGTTATGGGATGCTTTTAGTTAACGGTAAGAGCCAAACACACAAACCAGGCCCAACTCCAGAGTTTGGACACACAGTAAATTATGACTTAAATTTATGACTTTAGAACTGAAGACACAAAGCTAAATAAAACCAAGCTTGTATTCCCTCAGAGGGAGCTGCAGAACAGAGTAATGAACTTCAGCGTGTCATTGCCTTGGGTTTTCATTGCTGCATAGAAACGCAGGGGTTCAGACAATGGCATAACATGACTGATGTGAAGAGAAGGATGTGGATGAGAGGGTCAGTTTGGAGGACTTAACACCAGTGGCAGGATGATAGAAAGAAGGGGGAGAAAAAGCTCTGAGCCACATACAAACTGATGCAGAGGCCCAGAGTCAAATACCATCTCATAGCTATCCATGGGGGCTGTTGCCATTTTTTTCCTCCCTTTCTGGCTTGTTTCACTCTATCCTTTCCTGTCTTGACCCCAAAAGGACAAAAATGGAGAGCCTGCCTATAAAGTATAGTCTTTCACATTCCTGAATTTCACTCAGCTCATTTAGAGAAAGTTAAATATGCCTATAATAACTATAACGATAACTGGCTTACTGTAGAGTGCATAGCAAAGGACTTCAGCTCACTAAATAGTCCTCTGGTCCTGCAGCTTTTGGAGAAGAAGTCGCTGCAGTCTTTCCATAAGATGCTCATGCTATGATCTCAACAAACAAAAAAATAGAAGACTTGCATCACATGAAGAGACATTTAACAATAAAACACCCAACTCCTTAACTTATGGATGAAAAATGATAAGAAAAAAAAAACACGCCTTAACCCTTTAATGGTGCAGAATTTTGGTTTGATGTTAATCAGTGTAATCAGTGTGGTCCATCATGGACTGAACGAATGTCACTGTGTCAGTCTCATTAACCTGACAGGGTTATACTGGATTCTTAAAGGCCATCTGTGGCTGAGGAATAAATGGTCCTGTGTCATTTGTTTAAATCAGCGTGCGATGGACGGGCTTATGTGTCTCCAAGTTAAGCTGGAAACTCCAGATGTGTGTCATTGGGCGTTTATGTTAACTGACGCTTGTGTGTCTATTTGTCTAACGGAGCGAGCAGACAGATTGCTGACAAAGCCACAGTCGTCTAGCCAGCAGCTGTGCTGTGCTGTGCTTGGAACAATAATACAGCAATCCAAATTTATAATGTAAAGAAAACCAAAACTATTTTGAAGAGAAATAAACAAAATACCAACACACTTGCATACTTTTAAACTACTCAGTGGAATTGCTATACTGTAACACTATCAGTGAGTTGGTTTTTTTTATTATTATTATTTCTCTTGTTGAAAAGGCTTAAATTTAATTTATAGAATATTTTTGCTTGGGTTTGAATGAGGTAATATTTGAATATGAATTTCAAAAAGTGCATATTAAGCATCCTCAGGCTTTTATACATCTTGGGAAAAACATTGCACCCCTTTATATGGCTCCTCACTGATTTCAGAGGATCCTATAGTGCTACACACACACACACACACACACACCCAGCTGAGATGTTAATGATAGAAAAAATACTTTAATTTATGTGAATCAAATCAAAACCACTGAGCAAATGGAGGGAGCAGCACAACAATGAGAAATGTGAAGGACTTTATAACTCTATCTCATAGAGTTTGGCATCTAGCATAAGTAAAATGTTTGCACTCGATGGAAATGTGAAAAATGCATAATTTCAAGGGTGGGAGGTGGGGGCTGGATTTTTTTTTTCTTCTTAGTCCTCTCCATCAGTTGGGAGCAGGATTCTGATTGCTGACCTTAGTCTGAATTCTCAGGCTAGCTCTATTAATAGCCTTGAAACCAGCAAGCACAAGGCTCCTAAGTCAGCAGCCTGCTGTAGTCTGGCTTTGCGTGAACCAAAGCTGTTGATTCAAAAGAAAAACAAGCCTCTCGCTCAACTTTCTCAACTCTCTTAAGTTAGTCTACCTTTCAGAAAAAGTCTGATGTAGCTAACAAAAAAAAAAAATTAAAAAACAGAACTGACATTTCAGGGGCAGAATTCCTACTAAGAAATCAAACAACCAGTCAAATCACGTCAATCTAAGCAGAATAGTCTTGTTAGCAACTTCACCATGTCTTTCACATTACTGTCTTGTGAGAACATTGCAGAGAAGGGGACACCCGTTTGGGCAAAACTCCCAGAGAAACTGGACAGGAGTGCAAAAGAGAAACTGCTGCACCATGATAGCACTGTTCATTTATAGAGGAAAATGGGCTTTTGTCTGGGGAGAAAAACAAAACACACAGAAAGGTATTCAGAGAGCGCTGCTCTTATGCAGCTCAAGTACTAACAAGGGCTAGTTGTAAATCTGTCGAAGACTGGCTTTAGCACCATAACAGTTTAACAAGTTGTGACAGAAATTTAGACAAGAAACTGTTCAATAATGACAGAAACTTACTGTTCAAACTTCTGTGTCATTCTCCTTAGGTCTCTCTGCTAAGTCTGTTTTCTTTAAAGCACCAGGGATTGCTCTGCATTGTCTTGGGATGTTATGCAATACCGAGATGCCTTTCCCTCATGTTCTGGTTTTGCCACTGAAAACAATGTCACAAGGAAAGCCACTAAGCGGAAAAGGTCACAAACATAATTTTAGATAAATATGCTCGTCTAAGTCACACCTTACGGACTGGCTACGAACTCTCTCATTATTGACTTATGACAAAAAAATAAGAAAACTACACTACTTGATTTACATCTGACTGAAAGCCTTCTTCCTAAAATGATTTCTCCTACAGGAGTGGGGTGAACCACTCTCAGACATGCGCTCCTTTCCATGAAGATGATGGCAAGTGAGTTATGTATGAATAAGAGCCCTGATTCTCTTCTGTTGGAATTTGAAAATACCAGACCTAGAGTCATCGCCTTTTTGTAATTTCTAAAATTATCAAACAAAAAAATTCACACCAAGATTGGCATGCAGATGAGACAACAGTCAAGCATGACATTTGCTCCTCTAGCTTTCTAATTTGACTCAAACAATTGCATTTTTATAGTCTCCCTAGACAGAAGGCTAAAAACTTTCACATAGAGAAAAAAAAATCTCATTTGGAATAATTAAACAGTTTTGATTTCTGCATGGTCAGAAAACATGGCTAAGGAAGTAAGGAACCTGCATTTGTAAACCAAATACGGACCATGCCTAAAATACAATCTCTCGTTTCACTTCATAACAGATCACAGATAAAGTTAAGTGACACATCTGACAATGATTATACAACGCCACTCAATGGTCACGTACTTTAAAATTAATTTTCTAAATGTGATAAGGATGTTATTTGTCGTTAGAGCCTGTAACTCATCATAGGTTCAACACATTCCATCTCTTTTAGGGCGTTCTTAAAGTTTCTAGCATTCTTGACAAATATATATATATATATCGCAGACAGGGGGGACAAGAGGGTGGCTGGCAGTCTGCTGTGATAGTGGTGAGCAACAGGTGGAGAGGAAACACAAGGACACAGACTGTTTATGTTCTGCTCAGAGCTTTGCTGTGAGTTAGCGAGACTGCAGAAGCCCAAGGAGACATTTTGAGTGCTTTAAATTCAGCACATTTTTGACCTTGTTCAGACTGCCAGCCCAGAATTGTTTTTTTTTTCTTCCCATATTTGCATTGTATCCAGATTGATTTTTAGTCATTTAGAACAGCAAACAAATACACATGGTAAGGATTCAATATGTGTAAACTAAGTCCAAACCAGATTTGCAGGTGGTTATCAATTAAATTCTTATTAGATTTATCCAAATGCCTCTCAGCCCAGATGTCCAAATTTGATTTCAACAACAAAGTAACAACATAGTTATCCCGGTGAAGGGGCTATTCAATGATGTTTCTTCTTTTTGCCTTTACATAGGCTCTTAAGTTCAAGCACCATTTCAGCTTATGTCTACAACACACTCCGATTATTCAGGCCATCATCCACAGTGCTTCGTCAGTTGCAGCACCGATTTCAGAGAACTGCAGCCAAAATAGATTTGATGTCATACTTGTGTGTGGCACAGCAATATTTGAAATACAATTTAAATAGCTAGACAGAAATCCAACATGAAGAGCATTTTAAACCACCTCTTGTGAAAGCAGCAGTCAGTCAACTGTAGAATGTCTATTTATTTATTTAAAAGTGCCATAACTTATTGGATCCACGAATGACTAAGGAAAGGAGACCTAGACTGAAAGTAATGGCTGAATTAGAAGTTTATTGATTACTTTCTTGGGACACAGACAAAAGCATACAGCCTGTACGTTAAAATCTATACTTGTGATTTATCACCACAGGGATCACTTTCAAATCCAAGTACAGCAAAGATTAAAGCTATGACACAACAGCCTCTTCTGTTCTGCTCTGCAACAATTTATAGACTAATGAGATAACCTGAACTCAGTTAAATAAGATAGTGACATTGACTCTGATTTACTGACAGACATACCCTCCCCAACAGAAAGTAAAAGGCATTTAGGAGCTTGCCTAGGGCTGAAAATACAATTAACTTACATAGCAAAGGATCACTTTGTCCACACCGAGGTGCAGAGTTTGAGAGAAAAATCAATATGCTGGAAATAATGCACTTGTCAACAGCAACACATATATTGTATATTTAAAATTGTTTTATCTTTTTTTTAAAACAGAACACTGTGTTTTGTTGCTTCAATTATTCTTTGGTTTCGGTTTAAGAAAAATACATGAAGAAAAATCTTCACACATAAGCGTGAACCTGTTCCTTTCACAGACATTTAAAGTTAAAAAAAACTTTTTCCTTTCTTTGCTGATATGTTTTATTAGGGAAAAAAACTATACTTATTCAGTAGGTTGAAAAGGCTTTGGCAGCATGTATCACCTCACAGGGATCTGCCCTTGGCAACCAGTAAATCTACTTAAAGTACTGGATGTTTTTCTTGTTTCTTTTCAGAGACTGAGTCTAAAAAGAGACTGGAAGAGGTTTTTTTCACAGTGAAAATAAGGAAGTCATTAGCGCTCATAACGCCAGCTCCATAAACCAGTCGGTAATGGGTCTCCCCTTGGATCTCTTAACTTTTGAAGATCATAGGCACACACTTACACACACACAAGCACATGATGAGACAGATACCTGTAATTAAAGCTACCTCACACAGAGCAAGACAAAACTAACGTATGATTTGTTTCTCAGTTACACCACCAATAAGGGCTTTCAATAGCTCTTATTTGGTAATTTTTGGTTAAAGCCATGTTTGTAAATTTATTTGGAGTGCTTTTAAATTAAGACATGTAATTTTCCATCAACTTGTCTTTGTTATGAAATGTACCAAAGCCTTAAAAGAAACTAAAACACTGTCCTATTTTGATCTGGAATCACACATTAGAATCTAAAGATCTCAAGAAAATTAAGATTTAAAAAATTACTGGGGGCTAATTTTAGGTTCAGAAACCTGACACTGAAAATAGTCAGCATAAGCCAGGAATCTGATGGCATGATAAACTTCAGCAAAAAATATAATAGTTGTGTTGATTAAGAAAATTCCATGGCAACATTTTCAGATTTTGATATACTGTGATATCGGTAGCTGGCCCATACCCAGTGGAGACACATGGAGACACACGGGCATAAAGAGGCTGTGGTGTGGTTGGAGTGCCTGAATAACAGGGAGGTCAGCATACCACAGGGTTGTGAGTATGTTGTTGGAAGTTTAAGAGAGAAAGCCTGAAGCCCAAGGGAGTGACTCCTTCAAGTCAGACGGACTATTTTAGACATGTAACTCCGTACACCGGAAGACAAATAGAAGGAAAAGCAAAAAGAAGCTTGAAAAGTAGGGAGCATTTCAAAGGGAGAAGTGCAGGGGCAAACAGGGAGCAACCTCAGGAGAGCGAAGGAGGCAAGAGCCCCGTGCTCTCTCTTTGATCTTCAATGAGACACACATGTTGTGGTGCTCACCGAGTTCGTATGATCTCAATTCTCACAGAAGTACACATGAGACATTTCAGCTCCAAATCCCAGCCATCACAAGTCTACAGTTTTCATATGCTGTATCCCAAAACACTTAATTTGTCAAAGAACTTCCTAAACAAGATGGTTTCTTCAGCAAAAAAAAAAAAAAAAAATCTCACAACCACCAACAAGCCCAAGAGAAAAGTCTAGACAGACAAAGAGAATCAATTTAAATCTAACATCTTTTGAAATGTAACATCACACACTGACATGTGGGCAAATTTGTTGGTAGCCTTCCATCAAAGAAAGAAAGAAAAACCCACAAAGGTCACTGAAATAACCTGAAACTGACAAAAGTAAATAATTTACTAAAAGATAGAAATTGACAGACAATAAAAAAAAAATCTGAATCCTTTTGAATTGTTCAAGGAAATCATTCAAAACAACAAACAGATGAAACTGGCCTTGAAAAATTCATTTGTACCTCTGAAAAAGATGTTAAATAATTTGACCACTTGTGACATGCTAAACTTAAGTGTTTCCTGTAATTAGCATCACGGATGTCTTCACTCTTGCAGGCGGTCCATCTGACTAGTAGTCAGTAGTAGTCAAAAGTAGTCACTCTGCTGCTTGGTGTCATGGTGTTCATCACACTGAACATCTGTGGAAAAAGCTGATACATAGAGTGGAGAAGAAACCCTTCAAATCTGAGACAACTGGAGCAGTTTCTTTATGACGAGTGGACCAAAATACCAGTTGGTGCCAGAAATCTCATTAAGAGTTACAGCTGTCACTTGGCTCAACAGCTTGTTTCACAAATTATTAAATTGAGGGTACCAACTCATTTTTCAAGGCCAGTTTCATTAGTTTTTTTTCTTTTGAATGATTCTGTTGAACCACAATTCAAAAGAAATGTCTGATTTTTGTTTGTCAGTTATGAGTTAATTATTATTTATCATTACTTTTGTTAGTTTCAATCTATTTCCATGGTCATTTTTGGTTTTTCTCTTTTGGAGGCCAACAACAGATTTGTCCACATCTGTATCTAAACTGAATCATAAGCTTTTTTGAATCCAGACTTTCAGAAGCCTACTTAATACTGAGCACTCACAAAGTATTTGAAACAAAATCAGAAGCACTGACGTAAGTACAAGTACTTGGGAAGTCAAAAATATTTTTATCATGTGCAATGACATCCACACATAGAGGGAACAGATAGAGTCAGATAAATCTGCATCTATAGCAAAAAAAAAAAAAAAGGAGTAGCTAATGGAGAAATATAGAACTCTAAAAGCTACTTTTAAAGCGGCTCAAAGAGCTGTAAATATTTACTGAATTGCGGTGAGTCAGTGCTGTGGTTATGGCTTCGGTATCTGGTTTCAAAAAGGCTGGCTGTGGAACGATGCAGATAAATTCACACATGTGCACTCTTACACACAGAAGTCAAAAGTGATTTGTGGAAGAAAAAAAAATCTTTGCACAGTAAAAATGCAGCTGGTCTCAGTCTCTGAATACATTTGGGTTTAATTTCTGACAGTTGGCTCTCACTGGGGGAGAAGTGACTTGTTTGCATTGTGCCAATCTGCTGCACTTAGGGCATCTTTTTTTTTTTTTTTTTTAAGTTAGTCTGGATGCCTACAAAATTAAATCAGACTCAAAAGGCCACCAAAACTACAACCATGACTGATTAAATACCTCACTGGCTGACTAATCTGCTCACACGGATTTCCTCTCCCTCTAAACTCTTCGCTTCATCTCGGTTTCAGTAACATTCCCTTAACTCCAGTCTCCATCTCCCATCGTGCCACTACATGCTGCCACATTTCATGTTTTACAAACATCAAGTCTTTATATTTGATATTATCAACTGTATAAGAATTTGTTTTGTCTGTTTTCACCTGCTGGTCTGATGCCGATTGTGTAAATAGCAGTATACAGTGGACCAAATATGTTTCTTAGTTCTTTAAACTGAGGTCTGATAAGAAGTACCTGCTTTTACCTCAGTGAGCCCCTTCCAGCTTTTGCTATGTGCTGTTTTCATTTAAGCCCAGCCAACTTGGTGTTTGGCCTTATAATTCACTCTGCAGACTTCTGTGAACACTCTACCTTATTTCATCCTTGTTTACATGCTTTTCTAAGCATCACATAATATTTACTTTTCCCAACATTATGTCAAAATCATCAAAGGTTCACCACTTTTCAAACTTAGCATATCAAGTCCCTTGTATCAAAGACTTTACTTTAATGCAAGATATGTTTGAGAGAGACATTAAGCATTCATTCCCCATCCTTACAGATCTCCACCATCTATGATGCTCTTCCTTTTGGATTGCCTGGAATTTCCTCTTACTCCTGTTGCAGGATGGGAGCAAGTCAGAGTAATGTAAATTCAAAGATCTGCATGGTAGCATGTTAAGTGCATTGTAAAGTTGACTGTTTTATAATTTTTCATTGATTCTCCCTCTATGAATTTTCTAAATACTTCTGTGCACAGTTGCATTCAACCATGCAAGAATAGTCCAGGAGAGATTTCAGCACACCAGAAAATATCAAGTAACAAGTTCTAAATAAAAACAAACAAACAAACAAACAAACAAACAAAACAAACAAACAACAATAAAAAAAGCAATTCCAACTAATGGGTGTAGTCACAATGACAGCAGACAGTGGTGCTGATAGGTACTGGATAAAATATGAACCGGTCCAATCATATAATGACCAGCAAAGCATTAAGTGCACCTTAAATAAATTCCCTACATTTCAGCAAGCCTCATACAACTTTATTTTTTCTCTATAGTGTGGCTTCTTCGTTGTAGATGTAATATACCAAGTCACAGCCTTGTTCTCTTTCTGACTATGTTATAATACCATATTAAGACCATCCCAGTTGTTATCTGGCCCATGCACAACCACATCTCCACAGTGCTTGCAGATAGAGTAAACTGTTACTTTGCTCCCAGAAGCACAAAGATTACATCAAGACATCCTGAATCTCAAGCCAGGCTACTGACCTTCCTAACAAACTGATCTATACGCTACCTATACAGTCCACTTTAGAAGGAGTGATTTTGTTTGCAGATGCATAGTTTCTCCAGCTTCACTGCATAGAGGCATAAACTCAAGGAGAAACTTTTTTAGCTTATTGAAGGCAATGAAACAGGAGAACCATGTCAACTTTGATTTGATAATGCCCTTACATGGGATGATAAGCATAGCCATTGTCCACACATCTTTGCTTTCCACAGAAAATTACTGAAATTTGTGTGATGGGACCAATTTCTTGCATATAGCGGGCATTGACCATTACTGTACTGTATACCAAATATCCCAGGTATGCAACAACTGGCCAATAGCAACAAATTATTTTTAGACCAAAAGATCCTATACTTCCCCTCAATCACAGTAGTCTAATCACTTTGACAACAACTGCAGCTGTCCTAACACCTGCCTCAGTTTCATCCAGACCGCTCATCATCTTTGAGTTATCAGAAAAGGGTTTTACTCTCTCTGGTGTAGCATATCCCACATTACTTTATGAGTGCCTGGATCTCGGTGGGGGCCATGGGAACTGGGCTGAAATTATTTATAGCAATGAGAGGATTGGCAGGGTCCACTTCTATGAGGCTAGAAGAATGTTTAAGGTCACCCTCTTACCAACATTTCTGCTGAGCGCTGAGCATTGAAGCTAGAATCCTAGCTCAGGCAGATCTGGGACATCTGCAAAGATTAAGATGTAAGCCATGTTTAAGGGTATGATGAGTCTGTCCGGCAAGGACAGGAAGGAAGTGGTCAGCACAGGAGGTTAGGATGTCAGGGAAAAGGAGAGAGGGCAATCCAACAAGTGATTTTAAAGTTAGCCATTTTTAGGACTTATCATAGCGAGTCCTCAAGCAGACATTGTGCAACATCCCACTTGTATGTGTTCCCCACGTACCAGTGGGACTAAAGCAGATGCTCATGACACTAAATACAAATAAGTGGGTAAAGATAATGGATGGATGGATTAACCTTTTACTTCAATTATGATTTAAGAATAGTTATTTTAGTTTTGCTTTATTATCTTTTTTTTGCATATAAATAACTTACAAGGTTTCTGCTTCAAACCAGCTCAACTATTTAAAACTTTTTCTAAAGAGACAATACATACATTTGTGAAAATTATGTATTCTTTGAAAGTGATAACAGAATTCAAGAAAAAATTGAAACAATTGACATTAGTAAGATTATGTTGGTTATAGGTAGTGAATGTTGGTTTTGACTAAATTTTAATTAATTACCCCAGAGTAGTCTGATGTCACAACCTTTCTAATGTAAAGGCAAAGCACAACAAGAGCAACTAAACTGTGAAGATAATGGAACAAAACAGAAAGCCCAGTATAATAACGCATGTATATTTTAGCTAAGGTCTCCAAACTAAAGCTAAAGAAAATATGCATCAATTTTTAATTATTATTTCAACTGCCCACCTAACCTTTTTCTGAACAGAATATTAAAACAACTCTACACAAGACCAGAAATGCATTTGTGTGTCATTGTTACGTGTGTACTAAGAGGCACTGGATAAACCTCCATGGCAACCCTTGAAACACAATCCCATAACAGGGAAGCACATTTTTATCCTAAGTTTGATGAAGAGCTGGTAGACACAAAACCAAAACCCTCAAACTGAAGCAGCTAAACTGAGAGTGAAGTAGCTCAACAAAATGCAGTGTTACATATAAATTTACATGGCATGGCAAATGTACTTAAATCCTGCATCATAAGATAAATATGTTTTATTGGCTGTCCCACTGGGACATTATAATTTTTTTGAATTGGCATGCCTTCTCCCACATAAAAGCCAACCAGATGGTACTACACTAACCATAGTGCATGGTCTTCCCAAAAAGAATCGTTTCACAAAAACACTGCAAAAGAGGTCAAAACATATTCTACTAAATTAGAAAACACTCCACAATAATAAGACTGTACTTTTAACTTTCAGAGTCCATAATGCCAGAGATGATGTACAGCTTCTCTTCATGCGGAGAAAAAAAAAAAACAGGACTAAATGTATTATGGTGTGTGATACCGACAACATATCACTCTTTTAACAACCATCTCTCATCATCTCTTCATCGAATACAAGGCCACTATACGAACAATGAAGTGTTGCATGTCTGCTCCCCAACCCGATTGTTTTCCCTTGCATCAAACTACAAAAGCCCAGAGGGACGCCTGTCAAAACTAAAACCACAAACCAAAACCATGTATGCATCATCACTGTGTCATCATACAGCCCGTTTCACTGCATGCTCAGAAAATAACACCCACATACCTAACCAGGTGCAGAGTTACACAAAGGGATGTTTCAGGTTTCACTAATCAGTGAAATGCCACCGTCTCTCAATAAAAGGGTCCACTCAGGGTGGCGCTGTTATTGACATGTACATCCATTAGGATGTCATGTATTATAGAATAAATGCACAGGCTAAGTATACGCTTCACATTTAATACTTTATGTTGGGTAAGATTCAGGTGATGACATAACTCCGGTTGTATGAGAGCAGGAATTAAAAGTTGCAGGACCGCTTGAGCCTGTGATGCTTACCAGTTATTTTGAGAAGTTGAACAAGAAGGTTTATGACTAAATGTTACAACATCACGACTCACACCCATCATTTGTCATTCGTTTGGGTTAATTACATTTTATGTTTTGCTTGCAACAATATGTACTCTGTGTGTTTCTTCAACAAAGACATGTCAATCAGTGGATCAGCGGGTGTGGTGCTGTATTATTCACAAAGTCCGTCTTTCCAGTTGGCAAGTGAATAAGCGTGAATATTCTGGCAGTGACAGTAAACGAGAAAAGCAGACGCAGCTATGAGGGAAGAGAAGGAAAGGGGAAACCAGCATCCGCTCCAGAGGCTAGCAAGCTAATGGGCTAATAAAGTCCAAGTATAGACTGCCTTCGCTTTGGCTGCAAAGGCACAAAAAGCTAATGGCTAGTTGAGTAAAAGCCACAGAGGAATGTACCATAGTGGATCTGTGCGTATGCGTCTGTGGAGAAGCGCTCTCTCACAGGAGACAACCATCCTCCTCTGCCCATGAAATGTAACGTCATTGTGTCTTTATGTGTCTGTGCGAACACGCGTGTAAAATAACATGGCATTTTTAGGCTAACAAAAGAAAACCACAGTCACCTTTCTGCTCCACCACACCCGAGTGTCGTGCGTGGTTTACAGCCACGGGTGTGGGTGGAGCACTTTATTTCTGTCAGTCTCAACCTAGAGATGGCTTTCCAGAGGGATGTACATTATGTTTAATAAAAAGATATATATAATCACAAGGAGGTGGAGTCTGAAGAGCACAAGCCAAAATTATGAAAACTGAAGGGAATGCTACCACCAGGCCAATGGCCAGCAGTGCAGCCTCTGGGCAGATGCTTAAAGTTTCCTCACAAGGTGTTCCCGCTGTCATCATATAATAGAGCTTTGTCACACAGGGCTGGAATGTTGCTGAGGAAGGAATAAGGGTTTGTCACACCCAAACAGATCCAGTCTTCCTCACCAGTCTGAGAACTGTTTGGGCTTAAAAAACAAACATGCTCCAATTTCATCTCCCCTCAGTTAGGCCAAACACAGCTGCAGGGTTTCAGTACGTAGACAGACAGTGACAGAAAAGAGGAGTAAAGAGGAGGGGAGATGACTTTTGACGGTAAGGTGACAGATCTATGCAATCAAAAAGGTGACAACAGAGGATCACCGTCACTAAAACAGTGAGGATCTGCTTAAGAGTGAAACCAAAATATAAATCACTTAAACTGAAGTAGAACAGGGCTCTTGCATACAGCAAAACCTCAGTTGTCCCTTTGGAAGACGACGAGAAAATGTCTTTATGGAGTTGTGGATACACACCTACTAAATTTTTCTGAGGTGTTGAGCCAAACCCAGAAGCACAAAAGGATCCGTCTCACATGCTCAGAGTACAAAAATCACAGGCTCGATTTCGACACTAGTGAATCAGGACCACCTTCTTTCTTTTAAGAAAAAAAACCAAACTTTTCATTAAAGATGGACAAACCGTACATAAACTGCACAAAATCCTCAGGACCAACAACAATAAAGCACAATGTCATTGTGGTAGATCATGAAAGCCAAAGCCCTCTTCATATGCGACCTACTTCGACTTCAACTGTAGGTTTAAAGAAGACTTACCTCATCATCTGTCAGAGGAGGGTGATTGAGCCAAGGAGGGTGATTGATCAGCACAAGAAATTATTCCAAAATTCATATCCAGCCGAGACGAGGGACATGCAAAAAGAAACATAAAACACAATGTTGTGAACACGATGGTTAAATATATAGGAGCTAAAAAATAACAAAATGAAAACACATACTTTTGGCACATACATAAATCTATTGATTGATTGGTTTGTTTTCAAGAAAGGGAAACTTTAGGGATAAACCTTAGGGAAACCTAATTTAGTGCTTAAAAAAATATTTTAAAAGACAAACTATTCAATAATTTTCCAAGATTAAAAGTAATAAAATATATTATTCCCAGCTGACCAGCACAGCAGACTAATTGAAAAAAAAAGGCTATCTACAGCATATTTTTGCCAAGTTTTCTAATAGTTCTAACAAAATACCTCTAAATATGTCAATGAAATACACACAGCAAATAATAAACACATTTTTAATCAGGATCGTATGAGATTTTAACTCTTTAAACATATAGTTGTGATAAAGTTTAAATGAGGATGATGTGAAAGTTTCCAAGTATCTGCAAAAATAACTGGTGAAGGGGAAACTGTAAGATTTTCAGTGGAAAATTAATAAAGCAGGCACTGCAGCATATTTGGCAACGAAACAGGCACTAATCTGAAAGTCTGTCACTTTTGAAGCACTTGGTCTCTCCAGAACATTTGCTTCCAGTGGATCAGTTTATATGTTTATGACAAATAGGCAAATGTTTGAAGCAGAGGCCCTGAACTCTCCTCCTTATTTATACTGGCATAACTTCATTACCCCACATGCTAACTTTCATGGCCATTTTACTGCAAACAAGTATTCTCTAATAATAGCTCTAAGGTTGTTTTAACTCAGTTTTTACTCTGAAAGGAACTCTCCAAATTTATTTACTCTAAGCAGTCTGCCCTTAGAAACTGGCAGCCTTACAAATATTGATTCCTAACTTTAAAATCAGGACTATCACTGTCTGTGATCCGGGAGAGCAGACTGTGCCGAGACAAGGGCCCGATAACTTTAATATTGTAACAGCATCTTGCCACAATTTACTTCAGGAACACTAGCAATGTTAAAGGCAGTGCTTTAACCCTCTCTGTATAGAGAGAGAATTTATAATGTATGAACATGAATGTTGTTGCTGACGCTTGTTAAAACTACTTTAGCATCCCTGTGGTTCATTCAAGATGCAGAAAATAAATGCAGAAGGACAACATGCAAATCAGACTCCTGTGTACTGCTGACAAAACAAATAATAGTAGAGATAAATTAAACTATCAAAACTCTCCAAAGATATCTGCAAATATAGGAATGGAAATATTATTACACACACACACAAACACAAAAAAAAAAACAACAAAAAACCCAGAGTTGATCAATTCCTCTTGGTATATCATAATGTCTAGTCCTTGTGAAGCTAAAAAACAAGAGCCAAGCCAGAAATCTGGGAGTGGTTCTGGACCCAGATCTGAGTTTTAACAGCCACATTAAGACAGTGGTGAAGTCAGCCTATTATCACCTAAAGAACATATCAAGAATTAAAGGACGGGTGTCTCAGCAGGACTTAGAAAAACTTGGCCATGCTTTTATTTTCAGTAAACTGGACTACTGTAATGATGATCTCATGGGTCTCCCAAAAAAAAAAAATCTATCAAACAACTGCAGTTTTTTCCTGTTAAGGACGCTGCCACTCGAGTCCTCACTTAGACCAAGAGAGTGGACCATATAACTGTAGTTCTTAGATCTTTATAGTGGCCTCCTGACTGTCACAGAATAGATTTAAAAATCCTGCTGTTGGTTTATAAATCTCTGAATGGTCTAAGGCCCAAATACATCTCTGATCTCCTGGTCCATTATGAACCAACCAGAACCCTCAGGTCGTCAAGGTCACACCTACTTTTTGTACCCAGAGTTAAAATCAAACACAGTAAGGCTGCTTTTATGCTCCTCCCCTCTGGCACAAACTCCTAAAATGCATCAATGCTGCTGAAACTCTCATTTGCTTTAAGACAAGGTTGAAACCCTTTTTTTTTCCTGCTACATTTCAGTTATCTACCACAATGCACTACAACCTTTATTTCTTGCATTGCATTTGTTGTATTCTTTTTAACCTATGCCTGTCTGTCTTTAATTCTGCTTTTAAACATCTTTACTTTTTAATGCATTTTTTAACTGTTTTATGTAATGTTTTGATGCACCTTGAATTCTCTTGTACATGAAATGTGCTATACAAATAAACTTTCCTTGTGGTTGTTGTGCTGACCTACATGCTGAGAAGCTGCACCAGTGATGCTGTCAGTGCAGCCACAGACAGCAGCGAGGTTGGCAGCATCTCTCCACAGGGCTTTTCCTGAGGAATGTTAACCACTGCAGCCTGTGCCACCCATCCCCACCACTCACTGCCCTGCAGAAGCCATTTACACTCACACACTTCACCCTGATGCGTAGAGATGTGTTACAGACTCCTAATAGTACTCTAAATCCCGTTCACAAGTGAGTTAAACTAAACGTTTGAGGAATAAAATGTCACATTTTAAAAAGAAGTCCTTTCTTCAAAATTTTAAATTCACTAACTTAAGTTTCACTATTTAAATGTGCATTTTCAAGCAAGCTGAAACAGGCATGTGTAGCAAGCCTGACATGGAAAGACTAACATTTGAACTTATCACCATGATGTAAAATTTGAGGCAGCTCCACAAAAATGATTTAACAGAGATGCTAAAGGTGAATTCTTGGGCACTCACTTTCATTGCCTGCAACAAGGATCTAAAAAAATGTCTCACATTCTACAATAAAGAATCACTTCATGTTTTCTGGCCAAATTAATACGGTAATATAAATAAGGAGTTACATTTACGTGTATTCATGTACTTAAATCAGACATAGTCATGTAAAAAAAGAAAGTATGTCCTCTTTGAGGTTTTAGACATGAAGAAATAATAAAACCCTAAATACTTGCAGGTTTTGAATCTAGGTAAACAAAACCTAGCTGTAAAATGTATCTTTATTTATTAAAAACCTAAGCAAAATGCAAAACACAATGTCTTTAAAAAAAAAAAAAGGTAAACTGTTACTGACAATGATTTTCGGTCTCAAAATGTTTAAGTCAAGTTACTGCTGTTAAAGATTGTTCAGGAAATTATTCAATCATGGTGTGATCTTAGTTTTCTTAGACACAGCTGTTGCATTTAGGCCCAGTTTTACTAACGATGGCTGTGTGAAATAGGTCATGAATTGATGGTTATCTAAGGTGTATCAATCTTTAACACCTGGTAAGGACCAGATTATCTTTTTTTTTTTTAAATGTGTGCATGTTCAAATCATTGAGGAACTTCTTCTGAAGCCTAAAAGAGTATGTGCTTTTTCCAGTGTAACCGGTTCTGATGGTGAGAGTTTATGAGTGTCAGTTAAATACATAAATACCAAAGAACATTACATAAATAAATTAATACATCATAACTAAGAAGTTCTGGTTATCCCCTAAATTAAAAGAAAAAAAAAAAAAGAGGTCAAAACACTAAGAACCAAAAGTGGAGGTGGGGCTTTACTAAACCTTTATGCTATGTCAAAATTCAAACTTTATTTGACTTGTTTACCAAACACCACCTGACTGATGCATTACTTCAGCATTTCTACCTGTGGGAAAAAAAAACTCAACAAAATTAATTATCATTTCAGCAGATTTCAAGTTCAAATAACCTTCAGCAACCTGCTCGAACCATTTACTGGATAATGATTCATCTTCACCCAAGACACCACCCCTGGACCACAGGGCTGCCATCGGCCATCACACAAATTTAAATGGCCAAAATTCAATTCACCACATACAGTTCATCATTGGCCAGGATCTTAAATCAGTTCATGCTTGGTGTAAAATGGGCCATTGCCATACACCAAAAAACACTGCCAAATCTGGAGACCATTAGTGGACCAGAGATGGCTCACTTTTGGTGAACTGATGCCAGAACACAAGCATATATGATGGCACCGAGCCTTAATTGACCCCACTCAGGAGACTATGTGGGAAACTGCTCTTTTTTACACACATTGATGTTTGTACACTGTGGGACATGAACAGGGAAAGATTATAAGTGTAGCTAAATGAATGTCAGCTAATACTGGTGTATTGCCCACAGACTTGAGTGGAAGAGTGTCTCGGTACAGTGTATAGCTAAAAAGAAAAAAAAAAGAAAGAGAGTCTTATTTTGGCTCAAGAGCAAATAAGCTTATCGACATCAAACTAACGCGGTGTAGAGATAAAAAGCAAAGAGGAGGATGTCTTTTGGTGTTCAAACACAACTCGATGAGATCTCCATCCCTCTGCAGCCTTTAAATGATCAGTAAACCCGGTTTTATGCTTGTGGTCCAGGAATAGTAAAGTATGGTCCTCTTTCATACCACTCTTGCATAGCTGCAGAATTACAGTGTGTTGTTATAGTGTCCCGTGTGAAGCTCAGGCTGCCAGGCTTTTCACATATTTTCGTTTAAAGGGACGAAGCGTACCCGCTGTGCTGTGTGTGTGTCAGTATCCTGCCCCACTGATAGAGAGAAGAAAAAAAAAAACAAAACACAGACACAGCATCCCATCGGTTTATAAAGCTGGATAAAATGACCTGCAGTCAAATGCGTTGGGAAAAGACGTGGTGGCCGAGCGTTTTATTGTATAAAATGAGTATAAATTATTTAACGGAGGACAATGTGGGTCAAATTGTAAGAACAGCCGAGCATCTCCTGAGTAGTACAACCCCACGCAGCAAACACGAGACACTCACCGTGGTTGAACATTGCGGACCGAAACCGGTTGTTGCCGGACGAATTTTCCATCTGAAAGTTTCAGTGAGCGCCAGTGGCTGCGACTTCCTCTTTTGCTCCTGCGGTATTCCTCAGTTTCGTCTCTTAATGTGAACAGAGAGGCGGCAAAACGCCAGTGCTGCGATAAGCCGAGGACAGACCTGTCTGACCCTGCACCGGAGTTGCTCTTGCGGCAGCAGCTGCAGCTCCACACACGCTCGTCTTCGCCGCTGTTTCAAACTGAAGACGATCCGCCTTCCTCCGCGCCTGGCAAGCCCGTGACGTAACGACTCGCCAGCAGCTACTGCGGCTGCAGCGACGGAATGAAAACAATCGCACGTGGATGAGAGGAGAGGACGGTCACGTGCATCTGGACCGATGGATTAACTTAAACGTCAAGCAAAATGTCGGTATTAGTGAGGTCGTATTACTGCTGAACGTGCAAGCATTTTATTTTATGATTTATTTTTATTTTTTGACTGACGAAGCAAACCGAAACGTACGTATCTGCGCAATTTTCTGTACAATGTGTAAATGTGTCACTAGTGATGACTAAATTGTACCATTTCAAAGACTTTTGCAAAAATATTACATAAACTGCTCAGAAGTAACAGCATATTTTCATGAAGAACTAATTATGAATATTTGTAACATTTAAAGGACTATGCAAATGGATACATGTATTTAGATATAGGCCCACAGAGGGTTATACCTTATAGGAATGTACAGTATGCTTACAAAGCAACTTATATTGTCAAATAATCATCAGCATAAACATAGGCCTTTTATTTGGTTCTGTGACAAACTGTTTTGGTTGACCTAATGTGATCCTTCCTCTCCAGTTGTGATAGTAGATGATGCTGAGTAGGGATGGAAAATTATACGATTATATTGATACAAATGATATTATTAGTTCTGCTTATCAATCAGATTCTTTATTAGTTTCCTTGAATCCAATAAAGAATAAAGATAGAGTTTTCAATAAAGTTATCTATAAAGATAGACTTTTCTCGTGGAATAAGTAGATCTGCAGGATTTTAGTGTTAACATAACTGCTTTAGTGTTTATAACTCCTCTGAAGGTTACAGCAGTTATCGCCACTTAAAAATACAACACCAATGCAGCTACATACAAGTGTAACATGTTAGACAGTCAACTAGTTTAATATTTATTCATCAAGAGCGATAAGGAACAATTCATTAGTTGTGTCTAATGAAAATGTTCTACGTATTCTATGGATTCATCTTCTGAAATGTGAATATTTGCTCTTTATTTAGATTAAGATGAGAGTTAAATAAATATAGCCGAAGAGCTGATTTGACAAAAAAACAAAACAAACACACACGCACACATGTGTATATCTGTCTGTCTGTCTGTCTGTCTATAGATATAAATATATATATAGATATTTATAGATAAGAATGATGTAACAATGATTGGGGCATGAGGTTTTATGGGCATAATATTAATGATCTTAAGTTTGGGGCATGAGGTTTTATGGGCATAATATTAATGATCTTAATGATAAATCAAACTTATAAATCAGATAAAATGCAACAAAATGTTTCCATTATATAATATAAGCTTTATTAGTGCAAAATTTCACTAAAAATACTAATAGCTGATGTCAGTGCTGCAATGAAACAGTTTTGTATTAATGTTCTAAAGCAATGACTGTGCTAAATGCAGCACATAACAAAATGGTCCTAAACTGTTGAAAAACTTCCTCACTTCTGTGCTTTCAGTGTGAAATGTGTAGTAAAAGTAAACTTTTACATGTTATCAGCAACATTTTAGATGATTTAGGTGCTGATCTCTGATGATGATTTATTTTGAAGAGTAAAATTTTGTTTAACAATTATAGTCCATCTGTCCTGACCAGTCTTGCTTAAGGTCATAGAGGTCTACTGGAGCCCATCTCAGCTCTCTTCAAGGAACATTCAGGGGTACACCACAGACAAGTCGCCAGCCCATCGCAGGGCCACATACAGACAAACACCCACATGTGATTACACCTATGGACAACTTTAAATTACTATTTTGCCTGGCTTACATGATTTCTTGGACTGTGGGAGGAAACCAGAGTACCAGGATTCAAACCAGGAATTTCCTGGGTGTGAGGCAGTCATGCAAACCATCAAACAAATTAAAAAAAACTTAATCTCAACCAGCTACAATGAAATTCCTTTTCACCCAATAACACTTGATGTATAAAAATATATTTTTAAAAAATCCAAGAATTAAATAGTGTTATTGCTGTAGCCAGACCCATATTTTTCTGCATGAACAATGCCCATTTACTTTTCTTTATATCAAAAGTGTTTAACTCTGGTATTATGCAGTATTTGTTACTATACAATGTGAGAATTGTGTATACGTATTGTTAAAGGATAAGATCAACTTTTTTTTTTAGTTTTATAATGAGATTCTTCCCCATTTGTTTCATTGTAACTATGAAGAGATAGACAGCGACATCTACTGGCCATCTACTTACTGGCAGGAACAATAATTAATTTTGCCACTTAAAAGTATGACATTTTCCCCAGTGATAAGACTGATCTTGTTTGTATTATCAGATATCTGCCATCTTGCACTTTTATTTGTTTCTGTAGTGGGAGGAGATAAATGATGGAAGTACAAAATTTTCATTTTTGACACAGAAGAAGTACACTAGGAGTCTCTCGGTTGTTTAAGGAGCAACAGTTTTATTTTTAGCTGTGACAAAAGAAAACAAAAACAGTCACCCCCTCAGAGTTTTAATGTTCATGTTCAGAATTAAAGTGCAGAATAGTTTTCACAGCTTGTGTAAAAAAAAATTAAATAAGACAAAAAAATGAATATAATATTAAAATATCAAAACTGACTATGGAGATCTGGAAAATATAAATATGTTACAGAACAAGATGAACTCTTTTACAACACGGTTTCTGCTATGATATTCAACCCACTTGAATCAGGCTTGCACTTATGATACATAAAAAAAGGAAATCAGTTCATGTTTTCGAGTCGTTGGCAAGGCTAGCTTACAACAAAGGCACAGCATTGTTCAGAGGTAAAGATCCTTTGCGAAGAAGTGCTGCGGCATCATTCTCACTGATCATCAAGAAGTCCACACTGACACATTTAACATGCGCGACATGGCTCAGACGGGAATGGAAGAAGGAGTCTTGTGCATGGTGCATGCCCACAGACAGACACGTCAACCAAAAAAGGGGCTTGTTTAAGAGACGTGTGTTTACGTTGACATCCTGCCCTGCGGCAGAAGTTTACATGCTCTTCCAGTGTAACCAGGTGAGTGCCTTATAAGCTGTTGAATTAACCGAATTGTGAAGAAAGCTCCAGAAAGATTACGGCCCTGAGCCAAAAGAGTGTGATGAGGAAGAGGTGAGGAAGGCCAGTTTAAGTAAGTGCTCTACTATCAGCAAGACCAGCAGTGTTTGCAGCCTCTGTGGGCTTCCAAGCAGTCAGAAACAACACAGAACATCATTCACAAAGGACCAGTCTGTAGGCAGCAGGCAGAGCTGAGACATCACATCCTCTCAACAGCAAACGCCACAAATTGTTGTCTTTCGGATATTTCACTAAACATTTTTACACCTTGAAAATGTATTGTCTGTGTTGCATGATATACTTTTACTTGCACAAAAATGCACCAAAGGATCTGATGAGCCATCATCAATCATCACATGTCCTTGTTTGCAATTGAGAGGATGAAATCCTCAGAACCTTTTTTTTTTATACAGTTGAAAGGCTCCATCAGTGGCTTGCATTCATATATCAACCTGAACTGACATAATTCATTTCTTTATCACAAGTAGCCCAAGAGAAAAAAACAAACCTAACAAACATGGCCTCAACCAGCCATTTAGTGCAAATAAAAGTACTCAAATGTTATACAAAAAGATATCAGAGGGTAGATATAGAAAAAGAGATGCTGTATTTTTTTCTTCTTCCTCGTTTTCTTGTCAGCCCTGCTTTCTTTTTTGTCTTTCATAGTTGATTTTCTTATTTAAAAAAAAAAACAATATCCAGAAGCAAAAACAGCTTGGGGTAGAAGCCAAAAAGACCTAGCTTGTGCTTCATGCAGCTTGTGGAAATGGCAGCAAGAATTAGAAAGAAAAAAGAAACAAGGAAAAGCTTAGGTTAGAAGGTGCGGGGGAGAAATCTGCCGGTGTTCGAGATCATTTCTGAGGAGTGCATGTGTTTACCCAAAGCACACAGACAGATGTAAGGACAAGCACGTATATACAGACATATTTACAGTTTAGCTTTCTTGTGTAAATAAACAGTGGGTCATCCTCAGGAGGAGCTGACGTGATGAGGCAGAACTGGATGATATTCTAACACCTTAACTTCTGTACAGTACGTGAAAAATGAGTGAATCGTCATTGACAGGTTGATTGCCCTCAGTATATCACATTATATTTAAGTTGATTGATTTTGATATTGATTGTGTTGAGTTGAATGGAGTAATTAACCCCCCTCTCATAGTTTGAAGTGATTAAATTATCCAGTATGGTCAAGTTGATCCAGCACTGGGGTTAGGGTGTAGGGGGAGGGAAATAATTACAGCAGATCATAATGTGTAGATTCAGTGTTTGAAGGTGTAACAGAGCAGTTAACCCCTTTCTATTAGTTTAACTTGATTAGATCATCTATAATATTTACAGATTTTATTTCAGTTTAAGAGCGGTGAATCCTTTTCTAATGATTTGGATGAAATGAATTTTATTCATGTACACATCTGGCACACATCTGAAAACTCAGAGGCTACCAGCTGAATGCTGAGATATGCCTTTTAGATGATGGAATGACATCATTTAATGTCTGCTGAGTTCAGTCTGAGATTTGGAAATGCTTAGTGGGGCCGCAAGTCTTCATATCTCAATTATTAAAAGGTTTGAACTTCTCAAAAGAGGCAACAAGACAGAATGAAAAGAGAAAAAAAACCCTTCTGGCTGTGCCTTTTAAACCACAATCAAACCTTTACCCTCCATCCTTTCAACTTGTCAGCCAATAAAAATATGGCAATGTAGCATATGTATATAAAATATGTCTCTACATTTACAATATTTAAAACATTTACAACGTTACTGGTTATGTACCCTGCTGTATGTTCGAATGTAAAAGGGAATGAGATACGCTTACAGCTCTTAAAAATGAGAGACAACGTACCAAATTTATGCAAAATATGCGTACCTCAATGTAAAGTCAGTGCTACACAATAAATAGGGCAGATAAACAGCGCCACGTGTAGATTAGTGGTTTATGACCAGATATGGTCAGGGGGACGCAATGAGCCAGGGTTTGACCCGACAGCATTATTTACAGTCATGCACTCTTCAGTAGGGGAATTAAAGCTTTAAAGGTTATGTTTCACTCGTATGAGTGAATTTAAAACGTTGCGTCTCAGACAACAGATGGGGATCTCTTTGCGTTTTTTATAAGTTCAGTTTTGAGTTTTAAACCAAAAGCAAAACCAAACATACACAGCAACACCTGCAAACACAAACTGCACAATGTACTCTGCAGAAGCCCAGAGTGAGGAGGCTGAAGGTTTGCTTAGTTCATTTTTTTTGTCTACTTTTCTATGTGAATTTACACACCATATAAGTACTGTGAGTACTGTTTACTGCTGTGACCACTTGTGTTAAATCTACATGATTCAAGAGTCATGATTTGAAAGTTGCATCTGATTGCATATGACAAATTCCACTTCAGCAGAGCTGATTCTGTATGTGCGTCTCCCACAAGTGGCTCCTCAGATCCACATTTTCCCCCTGAGTCTGTTCATTCAGCCTGAGCCTGAATCATCTGCCTCAAACCTGGAAGGGCATTTACACGAGTCCTCCTGCCACGCTGCGCCACTTGAGTGGGGTGTTTGCCTCCCCTAACCTGTGGATGCAACTTCTCTCGTGGTTCTCAGCTTTACTCCGGCTGCTCGGGGTGGGTGTGCAGGCCGTTCTCTGGGTGTTTGATTTTGTGGTGCTCCCAAAAGGCCTTGTGCAGCTGGTCCAGTTCAGACATGAGGGGCAGACCAATGTCCAAGTGCATCTTTAGATTCTCCAGCCATTCCTCCAGTTTGGAGAAAGCAGGTCTAAATATTAAATAAGCACATGAGAATTATTATTATTTTTGTTTATATTGCACATTTATAGTTCTTTTTTCAGCATTATCTAAAAGATTGGTTTTCACTAAAACAAACAAAAGTATAGAATAGCAGAATGGCTGAATTTGATCAAAATCAACTTGGGAAAAGAAAGACATTAAACAAGAAACACTAGACTTGTGAATGTGATTCTGTTGGGGTTGCCTGACCTTTTGTCTGCATCAAGGTCACAGCACACAGCAGCGATGGGGAAGAAGGTGGGGGGACAATCAGGGGGACAGTAGTGCTCCAGGAAACCAGAAACGTTCAGTCCGAAGTCGGTCGCCCTGGGGAGGTAGTCTGGGTCTGCGTTTACCCGCCCAATGATCTGAAGAGGGGGAAAAAAAGTAAATGAAAGAGAAAGAGTTAGAAAATTTGTAGATGAAAAACCCCCGTCAGCTTTCCTCCTGAAAACCAATAAACCCTCCAAACTGAAGCTGATTATTTCCAATAGACCACAACTATGGCTAGTCCCCCTTTTAGTAGCTACGTGAGGACGACTTTGCTTTTCTGCTCTCTCTAATCGCCAGCTATAGTCGCTGGATAATAGTGTCCATCTGGGGGACTCATGCTTTGGAGCGTCTGAGTAAATAAACAGAACTGTTGAGCACAAATTATGAGGATGGGATGAGGCCAGGCCCCAAGCCTTCAGCTCTGTCAGCCTGTTGGAAAGTACATTCCCGTTTCAGAAATGTTGAATTTTGGCAAAGTGTGACTTTTTTCCCCTCATAAAATGAAATGGATATTGTATTTAACATGAGGAGAATTTGGCCAATTACAGAAAAATCTGTCAGAAAAGGAAGATTCTCACACGTCATAGACCGAGACTATATGGAAATGATGAGTCAAAATTACAACTGGACTTTAATTCTGGAGAAATTGGGTGTGTATGACCGCTAAACCGAGGCGGCTGACTCCTTTCCCATTGCCAGAAACAGTGTGGTTACCCTCAGTGTGCTGGTACCACACATTACAATTATTATTCTCAGGGACAAGCGCGCAACAGGAAGACGTAGCATTCGGCTGTCCTAGAGGTTGTGGTGCACCAGATTTTCTTTTAAGCATGTCTTTCGGAGGAAAAATAGCTTATTATTTTTGACTGGACCGCAGTTGTAAGCCCAGCAGAGCGGGACTGAGGGTAAGCTTTCAACCACTTTGCAGAATGGTAAAACTGATCCGTCACATCTCTTTATATCTGCACGTTGGTGCTCTTGCTCTTTTCAAAACATCTGTTTGAGACGCCTCAGCAAACGTGTGGTTTGAAAACTCAGGGCTGTGTTCACTCCTGCAGATCAGAACTCAGCACATAATTAACTCGCATTTGCCCGTCCACCCTGGTATCCTATTTAAGTTACTGCTGATTGGGACTCGAGCCAATAAATACCCTCAAACACAGCAGATGGAGTTGTCTCCAGGGGGATGTGAAAGTGCACATAATGCAAGCAAAAATTTTGTTTTGAAAAAAATTATTTTCATTAAAAAAAAAAAAGAAAAACCAAATGATGTCAGTGTAAGCATTTTGGAAGTCTTTCAAGTTATTTTGGGAGTTTATTAACAAAATGAAATCAGTTTTTAATTCATGGAGGCTGAACGGTCGCTTACCTCGCAGAGCATGATACCGAAGGAAAAGATGTCAACTCTTTCGTCGTAGCTTTTCCCTGGAGAAGATAGAAAACAAAATTAGACCATGTAGTCTTAGAATTAGATAGAAAAATGTCATGAATTATTTTTATTATTATCATTATTATTATTTTACAAGGCATCATTGCGTAACATACCATGAATCATTTCAGGAGCCATCCAGTAGGGGTTTCCCACCACAGTGTACCTCTTCCTGCGGTCAGGTTTCTTCAGGCCAGACAGCTTTCCCTCCGTCAGCTTTCCCTCATCCACCATGAGCCGAGCTAGACCGAAGTCTGCCACCACCACTGTGTTGTCCTGAATGATCAGGTATGTCATAAAGCATTAGTACTAGGCTGCAGGCATATGCACTGCTGATTAAAGCTTTAAGGTATTATCTGGGTTCAGCCACATTTAAGCTCCTTCAAACAGCATCAAGCACTTAATTTTCATGTATATACAGCTTACTCAGCCTGGTTGGGTAAGATTAATGCTTTTGCTGTAAATAACTACGCCTAACAAAGCTCTCCTATTTTTCATACGAAGTGATCTCAACTGCAAAATCATACTTTACAAGCAAAGATATGTCTCCACAAACACATTCAGAAGCAAAGTGGGAGTTCAGTTATTTATTTGTAAATATGTAATTTCTCACCTCTCGTACTAGACAGTTGTGTGAGTTCAGGTCCCGGTGGATTATGTTCATTGAATGTAGATACGCCTGAGTGACAAACGGGACACCAATGAGTGATACACGTCATGACCACTAGAGGGAGACAGTAGTCTGGGCAACGGGGAGCATTTCCTGCTAAAATCACACAGGATTAGCACACTTTCAGATCTTCACACTCACCATCCCAGCAGCTATGTCCTTAGCAAAACTGACCCGCTGGTTCCAGGGATAGTTACTGTCCTGCAAAAGAAAAAAAAAAAAATTCACCAAACATCATCAAAGTACAATGATTCCAATTAAGGTCATGAAAAAAAAACATTGCTACTGACAAGGTGTCTAATGAAGAGCTACTGAACAGGCAGAAAGAAAAAAAAAACATAGTAATGCCTTGCTTACCATTTTCTTGATGATTTCCCTCAGTGTTCCTCCTTTGATGTACTCTGCAATGAAATTGAGTCTCTTGTCCTTATAGAGGACTCCAATGAACCTGAGCACATTGGGGTGATCCAGGCAGCGCATCACCTTTACCTGAGGACATTTTCACACATTGTCACAACATCTTTCAGAGTTCTTAGGTACAGATGATCAAGCTGACTCAATGCTGGTTTAACTATATGCATATTATGTACTCTACAAGACAGTGTAATGATTTCACAGGTCAACAGAGGTGCTATAGGAACAAAGTTGGGTTATGTTAGGGGTGGAGGAAGACATTATTGCACATATATCTTGGTCCTTCTGCACCAACTAAGATTATAAGAGGCTCAGTAATCCAATACTTGGGCCACCTACAAGCAAACAGCCAGCGGGAGTAATGAGCACACTTAGCTGTGGTTGGGGTTTGCTTTGCAGCCCATTTTTTTTTTATTCTGGCGGTTGAACCAATTACAAAGTAGGAGCTTAGTGCCGCACTAACCCAATAATACAGCGAAAGCCACACACATAAATAAACATGATTAAAGAGGAACTCTTATATAGATACTGTTGGCTTGATACGATAAAACAGGAACAGAAGGTCAGCCAGGAAGTGTAACATGGCACTCTAATAATCAGCACCGTTACCACTTCTCTGATTCTGTGATGCTGGCTTGTTATTTGAAAGCACAAACTGACAGACTGTGAATATGCCTCTATTTGGTGATATACACACATGAATACATAAATACAGATTTAGGTGATAATAGCATCCTGTGTGATCATTAAAAAGAATAATGCAAGGGTTGCTGAGAAGTAAAACAGATGTGTGGGAAGTAAAATTGTTTCTTTCAATACATTATTTTTGGGAGAAAATACTTATTATTACTCCCATTTGTAAGGTAATTTTTCTCTAATATTTTACTCTAATTTTTTCATTTGTTATTGAAGTCTATCTCAGATTTCAACCAAATTAGAAAAAAATATAAAATTTCAAGTATTCAAGCTTACAAAACCATCAAGAGTTTGCATCGCTGAGTTCTGTGCAAAAGCAGTGAGTTGTATGAATTAATTATAATTACAGCAGTAGTTCTATAACCTGATGTCTGAGGGTGTGCTGGCAGAAAATCTGATGCTCCTGAAAGATGAAACATCAGGGAACGTTTATTTTCACTAACCTCTTTGAGGAATGTTCTCTGTGTCTCATCGTCAAAGCGAATCAACTCCTTCATCACCATCACCTCCCCTGTCTCCCTGTGGGTGACCTACACCAAGAAACAAAAAGCAAGTTGTGCAATGAGTGGGAATATTATTCTGATGCAATGTTAGCTGAGTTACACCATCTGACTGACAGCATAGCTGTTTTAAAAAGTCCATGGTGTGTAAAAAAAAAAAAACCTCTGACAAATGCCCTTTCTCTTCTGAACTCTTCTAGCTGTTATCCCAATACTGCCATCTCCTGGTCATTTTGTGTATTACATACAGGTAGTTCAATTGTCCTCAGTCTACCTTGATGGCCTGTCCGAAGCATCCCTTCCCAAGCACTTCTCCGTGGATGAGGTCAGATGGGCGGAAGATGCGGTGAGTCCGATTGGAGACAACTCGGAGTGATTCTGATCGATTGATCTCCTTTTTTTGGGAGATAGGTGATGCTGCTTTGCTAGAGCCTGGTGACTTATCAATGCTGTAACTCCGTCTGAAAGATGTAGAGGAGTGAACCAGCAATGATAAAGGGAAGAGGAGAGAAGAAGATCTGGTCACTACTTGATATTGTGTTGATATTATTTGCAGTGCAGTAATGATTATCCTTTCATAAGACTGATGCAATGTGCTAAAATAAATATTTGAAATTACACAAAAAAGGTGATTGAATGTGTTTGGTAACTAAAAGTGTCATTTCTTACGTGATGATGCGTGATCTCAGGTTGTTGATGTCAGAGTGCGGAGGCTGGGTGATTGGCAGGGTGGGACTGGGCACCTCTGACAGAGGGGTGGACAGTGGCCCATCTACCTGCTCTTCAGCCTCTGAGGAGCCTCCCTCCTGGCTCTGAGCATGAGGGTCGTGTTCGATGGTGAGCTGCAGCAGCCTGCTAGTCTCCTGGATCAGCAGGTCAATCTGGAAATTAAAAGCAAGTTTTTATAAGATCGATATATTAAAACTGAAGCCAAAAATATCTTTATTTCAAATGAAGAATCGTTTTTTAAAAATACAATTCTTTGCAATGTGTAGTTTGATCTGTTAAGTGGAGTAAATGTCTTTTTTTTAATGAGAAGAACATTGAGATGCATTGGTGAATACCTCGTCCAGAGGGACGTTGTGAATGGGCGTCCCATTGATTTCCAGGATCTTGTCACCAACATGAATAGAGTTTTTCACATCTGGGCTGATGCAGTCAGGATCCACTCTGGGTAAAGAAGAACAATGAGTGCTGTTCTGCAAATATTTTATTTTTCTATTCTGAAAGAGACTGAGATCTGGTATGTTTGTAGCTCATTTTGATTTCATTAAAAACCTCTATCTCCATCCTTTATCATCCGCCATGTTACTTTCTGCCTCTTTTTTTCTCAGATTGAGCTGCGTGTTGTCTAGACTCACTGGGAGACTCTGACAGTGCGCCCCTGCTCAGGACTGTAGCCATTTGTTGGGCTGAGCGGCTGGTCGATGGCAACGGAGAAGCCTCTTCCTTTGCGCCCGTTGTTGCTCTCGGCGGAGGCCGGGATGGACACCAGCGTGACCGTGTGAGGGATCCGAGAACATGGCGAATCCGGCAGGGACACTGGGGTCACGATGGTCTGGTAGTAACAGTGACCGCTGGAGTCGAGAAACAAAAAGGAAGAGAGGATGAGGAAAAGATGCACAGCTGTGAGAAATGAGTCAGAAAAAAATGGGGAACCTCATGAGCACAAGTTCTCATTACATCATTTTTTTCTAGATCACATGTTGTTGACAAGATGCTGCAGAAGATCAGTCGGGACAGTACTGAAGAGTCATTGTCCACAACTAATGATGACCTTTAATATGTATAAATCAGTTTCATCACCCTGGCTCATAAATTAGACCTTTTTTTCCCCCCAAAAAAAACACGTGCTAGGAGTTTGAGAATGACTCATGAAATAACAACTTGGGGAGTTTTCAGAAATAAGACAGCAGTTCAGAGCTTAGTTTGAATGAACAGTAGCCATTTGTCTTTCAGTTGTCATTATACGCAATAGAAGTAATTGCTAATTTACATTCCTGTGTCAGCAGAATAATTTACTCAGTGAATATGATGATCTGCCACACTTCTGCTCATAAAAACTGACAAAGCCCTTCCTATTTGTATGTACAGTCATGTGCCAATGTTTTACTCTCTAAAAGCAAAGGCATGCGATGTTCTTATCTCCAGAAATTTTGTTAACAATTCAAAATGCAGCAAAAGAAAAGAAAATACGGATCAAATCCACATTTGTGTAAGTGTTCTTTTTATTTAAGGCAGTAGCAGTTCATCACATATACTTATATACAGTTTCTAAGATATTTGGTAGGTTGGTCGCCACAATGCTTCAGAGTATTTAGACAGTTTTGATGTCCTTGTGTGACCCCACACTGACTCAATAATGCTGAAATCAAAGTTATGTGGGGGGTCATAACATTGGCTGAACTACTCTTGTTCTTAGCGATGACTCAAGGTATTTACAAATGCCTTCCTGATAGCACTGCATGATAAGTAAGAAATGCCAGAAGCTTTTGCACAGCCCTGCATCTCTGTGTATTGAGGATTCTGCTCCACATTCAGCCTTTTGTTTTTAAAGCCTGTGGCTTGTGACAGTCATGTTAACAAAGCCCTGCAGCTACACAAGTCTAGAACATAAAACTAAACAAAACAAAACAAAAAAAGGAAAGTTGTAAGCAACAAATATGAAATTCAAACCATAACTCCGTGATTTTTTTCATTTTCTTGTTTCAGGGAAAATGTGAAGACGAGACATTGTCATGTGATTGTTGTGTATTCCCGGTTTGTGTTACAAGCATTTGACATAATGTTGACAGTAACTTCTCTGAGACGAAAAAGAAAAAAGCTGAATAAATTCACGATTTTGCCAATCAACTGGAGCTTTGGCTTATTTTCACATTTAAGTGTTTTGGTTTCAAAGGGATTCTGAGAGGATTAGCTCAAGACTGAGGACAGAGTAATAATACTGACACTCACAATGACAGTCGAGTAAGTTAGACGCCACACGAAGCAAAGAACAACAGACCGCTTCGGCGGTGTTAAAACAGAACAAATAAAAACTTCTTTAGAAGGATATGTGACCCATTTTTGAAGCCATTTGGGGGAAATTTGCAGTCTAGTTTCATATTAAGATAACATAATGATGTTCCAAAGCATGCATATTTCTTTTTTTTTTTTTTAAATCATGTAGCGCTAGATGCTCACCAGTAGAGTTTGGATCTCTCCACCAGAGCATATGTGTCTCCATCACCAATGAACGCTCTGCAGTTGAGACAGGTGAAGCACTCTGGGTGATACTTCTGTTCCCCAGCAACCTGTTAGAGAGAAAAGATGTTCATATTTAAAAAATCTTTGTATATTTGCCAAATAATAATAATAATAAAAAAATCACCACAATTTTCTGACATAAGGATAATTTCTTGAGAGCAGGAATTCGGTAAGTGAAAGTGGAGTGACAGGCAACATGAGGCTTTTATGACCGGTCTGGGAAGCAGAGCGAGGTCTGGTCACTGAGGGCAAGGCAGGGTTACAAGCAAGGAAATTGAGAGTTTGCTGCTGCCAGATGTCCTTTAAAGCCTGAGGCAGTTTTGCAAACGAGATGGAGAATTGAATTATGGCCAGCAAAACAGAGCCGGGAATGAGCTGACTGCTGGGGGTTTCAGCTCTGGTTCTTCTTAAGACCATGTCCACTTAAAATGATCACATAAATCATGTCCCAGAATTCCTCACTTTTACTTGTTAAATCGGTGTCCTTGTTTTTTGTGACTCATCGACTATATTAACTGATTATGTAGCTATCACCTCTACGTACTATATTATCTACCTTTTTTTGCCCTTTCAAGGTAATGTGGCCCGCGTCGATGCAAATGACCCACCCAATCAATTACTGGAGTACTCTCTATGATTAAACATGAGCAAAAATGTTTAGCACCAAAGGTCAAGCCCACCAGAGCTGTTTGCTCCCAAGAGACCCTCTTATGGCTTTGCTTTTTGCTTTGAGTTGCAAAAATTTCGGTGGGATTTGAGTCCTTCAGAGATCTCCTCGGCTGCAATAATCTGCAATGCTAATGCAGTCAAGACAGGGAAGAGCCCAATATTCAGAACATGCAGGGTGTACAAAAAAATAATCAGATGAAAGCTATGGTTTTATATTCATATCTTTTAAAAGCTGAATTACTATTCTAATAGTCATAGCTTGCAATCCTAAATAACTATTTCACTACGCAGACAGTATTTCTGACCTGCTTCCATTAAACCAACATGACTGCAGGACAAAATATGAACTCATGCCTGCAAACCCGAATTAACCTGAACTGTGACATGTAGTTTAAGCTCCACACAGAGAAAGCCACTTCCACATGGGAAGCAATCTTAAAACAAAAAGGGAACACAGCAACAAAAATGCAGAAATTGTAAAGACTAGAAAATCATAAAATCTGTATTATTAGCCATATGTTTGCTGCCACACCCTCCTGGGAGAGCAGCGGTGAAAGCACGAGAATACACACTTACACACGAGGGCCCTCAGGTTACCATAAGTAGGAAACCGCAGAGTTTATTAATTAACAGCTTTTTAAGTGATTCTAGTCCCTCCAGATAAACACTCAGATATGATGCCAGAGCTTGATTTTTTATGCAATACCTCCTGACTTACTATCTTTTTCACTCTCTCTTCAAGTTAAATCAATAAAGTTCGGCTCTGCTGATAGCAAAGGAAACCAAATATATACAATTTTCATTATTTTTAGAATATTTGTTTGCGTATCGCCTATCATAAATGTTTTATCTCTGTGTGTAATTTTAGGCGCAACTTTGCAAGCATGAGAAGACAGGAAAAGAGGACAGCTGGACGGAGACGTAAAGGGCGTGTAGCTCTCCAGGATCTGACACCGTGGCAGTCATTTGCTTGCCATGCATACACACACACACCCACACACATGTGCACACACCCTCTTTAAGACCACATTTGACCTACGACAGCTGCTGCCTTTACAATAAGGAGATACTTCCTCTGCAAAGTGTGGATGCAAGGCAGATGAGGAGCATTAAACTAATTAGTAAGGCAGATCATCACTCAGTCTCATTCTGGCCATGTGACCAAGTGTGTGTCTTCAAGCGTGTTGCAAGTAAAATTCACGCTGTATAAGCTCATTATCACACTCATGACTGTGTGACTTAACTAATCTGATAGTGTAGCTGAAAGTGGCCTCTTCTTGCAGCAACACAGCTCCCTTCAGGGCCTCCGGGTCCACAGCTTTGAGAAGTAACCAAGCCCAATGCACAATACCGCACCACGTTTAGTTCTTTTCTGTCACAAATTTACCTCAATTTTGAAAACAGCGCAACGAAGTCAAATCATGCAATAACTACCAGTGATTCAATTCAACTGCTTAAATAGTTGAGATTATTTTATTGTTATTATTGTTAATTTTTTGTTATATTTTCACTACTATTTCTGAGTTGTGTTCTACAGTTTATGGCTGGTCATACATAGCTATCTCAAAAATCAGATTATCTATAAAAGATGCGAAACCTATTTGTTTTCTGCAATATAGGACTCTTGTGCTTTTGTAGTTTGAAATTCATTGTTATTTTTGTGAAAGTAAGTCATACCAGTAATTACTACTGTGACAGTAAAGTCATCAATGTCAGTCATCATGCTAGTCCCTGTTAGCATACTAGCATTAGTGTTAGCCCTCCATGAGCAAGAAATCGTTAACAGTTTTGCGACTTTGGATGATGTTTAGCAACCCTGAACTGAACTCTGAGCTAAATGCATGGTGATGGAAGCAGTTGAGAAAATTTCCATTTTCAGGTGACATGAGTCGGCCAATCACATTGTAGCTACGCAGCTTGTGCTAGCCAAAGAAATTTCACTTGTGTATGTATTTCTAATGGTGTACTTAGCCGGAAGAAATTTGGCTGTTTTTTTTTACTATTGATATAAAGCACAGCAAAACTGCACTTTGTCACTTTGTCACAACACTTGCAAGTGTTGCTGCAATGCTGCAGTATATATATATATATATATATATATATATATATATATATATATATATATATATATATATATATATATATAT
>JAOWBL010000005.1:10448636-10506306 GCA_028564865.1 Zenarchopterus dispar | reverse complement strand
TCTGGGTCCCCCTGCTCAGGCTACTGCCCCCGCGACCCGACCACGGATAAGCGGAGGAAGATGGATGGATGGATGGAGGAGATGTGCTCAAGCGTGATGCAAGCTCGACAAACATCTGGTTTCTGTTTCTGGCTCTGGTTCCCATCAGTTAATGTGCAAATGTTATAGTTTTTACTAGCAGTTGGAGCAAAGTTTAATAGTTTAACAGCTACATTCATATGAAAGTCATAAACCAGCTCTGTGGTGGTTGCTCTGCTTTGATGTTACAAACCACACTCGAAACCTCATTGGGTATCTCTAAGCAGTTATTTTCTCCTCAGCAGAGACAGACTGGCTTCTTATAACAATCTTAAGTCACAATTAATCAAGTCTGCAACAAATAGGTTTTTTTCTTTGGCTTTGGGCTCCTTCAATCTGCCTCACTTTATTGAATAATCTCTCTGTGTAAATCTAGGGAGGGAACCTACGTACATCAACATGTCAGATAACTGTCTTAAACTGAGGCCTGTTTTCAAACTCTACTTTAAAGGTGTATTCGCATGACAGCTGCATATTTCTGCTAAATGATTGAGGTCAATCATGACTGTGATGGGAGAATGGGAGGGCTTTAATCTTCTTTTTTAAAAAATCACATTCAGGGTTTAGGTCTGGAGTCTATCAGCTTCAGCACAAAATGTAATTTTAAAAGTGTGATTAAAGTACAGTGAGAGCCAAAGGTTACAGCTGAGAGAAAGAGATTACGTTTTAACGGAGAGGAGGACTCTTTTTCTCCCCTCGGCGCTGTTATCGGTTTGTATGAACTCTGGGACACCATACTGAGGAGAGTCACAGAGATAATATAATTTTTTAATTTTTTTTTTTTTTTTTTAAAGCCTCCTCAACAGATGTACTTAATGATGGACTGGCAGTCACACGAACTGACCTTTGGCAGTTTTGTGACCTGCAGATAAACAATATTCAAATCAAAACGCATCATGCTTGAGCCAATAAAACAGTTTAAGAATAAATATATAAAAATAAGTTACAAAAACCTGGCAAGCCATACTTTTTCACTTCTCAAAAATTCTCCCTCAGGAAATGGCTCTGGTGACCCTCCCATTAACGGCCACTTCCTTCGGTACAGAATGTACCAAACCAATCACAACAGAGAGGGGGAGGGTTTTACATGATGACTGACACAAGAGACTCCAATAGCAACTAGCAACAAAACGATCAAGATGGTTGCAGAATAGCTTATAAAAGTTTGAATCAACAAGTTTTTTGATTGTTTGTTTGTTTTGGTTTTCTTGTTTGTTTATTTTTTTAACTGGCTGCCATTCTGGAGGTCTTTTGTTGATACTAGTCTGGTTGTGGCTTGCTTATGTCAAATACTTTATTTCTCTGATTCGATGTGTGCCAGCTGAATCCAGAGGCAGTTTCTTCAGAGTCCGTCGGTACTACCCCCTAGAAATCAGACTTTATCGGACTATTTCTTTGTGCAGAAGATACAACAATTAGGACGACTGACCAGGATATTGTGAGAAATAAAAATGATAATCATAAACCCCAAAGAAGGTAAGTTTGGAGAGGTGAGAGAGGAGATCTGGGCAAGCTGAATTTAAATTTTATAGGAAATGTTTTAGTCTTGACAGAAAAATAAGTTGTACCAGTTTTACTTTTTTTTAAGTGGAAGAAAAAGTTAGAGACAAGGAAATAAAATGAATGCCAAAAAAAAAGTATGCATGATGTAACAGTAATTACAGCAAACTAGTTTGAACAAATTATATCAAGTATTTCATGTGTAAATACCATAAAACTCCAATAAAAACAGTTTAACACCATGCTGCAATGATGTTCAATTTTAGAGTTATGGGAACACTTCTGTGGCCATGACTGGATTTTTATTGTGGCTGCAGCTCAGGGTCTCAATTCTGGGTTTCAGTTTCACAAAATGTTTCGGAAAGATTTACACTTAGTATCTGTAACTCCATACACACAGTTTGATCAGGTCCAAATAAATATTCCTTTGGCCAACCACATACTAAATGAGAGGAGCAAATGACTTTCCTGGTTCTGCTGGATCACATGAAGTCATCATCCCCTCATATACAGATACACACTCACATATGAAAAAAAACAACTTTGATAATGAACTCTATGCACTGTACAATATTTTTTACCTGTGGAAATATTTGATGTCAGGGAATATAATTGACATCGTCACTAAAAGTCCAAACCACAAACCTGATGTCAGTCACATGTGGGACTGCAGACATTGATTCAGTGTTGCACTTCTGTTTTTTATTTTTGTCTTCTTTTGTTTTCCATCCCGAGACAAAGAAGTGTGATCAACACGATGGACCAATGTGCTTTCCATTTGGGGAAGTAAGATGTAACTTATAGAGAAATGAGGACATTTCAGTTATTACATCCCCAGACACAATGTGCACTATTCACAATACAGAAACTGACTGAGGTGTATCCATTTTAAACATGAATAAACACTAATTCTGCTCTCAATTGTAAATAAGTCAATTTAAGAGTTTCTGATGGAAAGAAACAGAGGAAGTGAAACACAGCTGGACCGAACCATCTGACCAACCACCCAAAAACAGAGCAGATCGTCAGAGTCGACGGTTCAGTGTCAAGCTGATGTGATTCACGGTGGGATGTGATGCGTGACAGTTTTCTGGGTTTCATATAATTTATCAAATCAATAATACATTTATCAAAAAAAATGAATCACTAGTCAAGTCATCAACTCAATTTCACTTTGGCCCTCTGCTCATTTTAACAGCAGAACAGAGTCAGCTGATCACCTCAACACGAAATACCTAATTGTAGTCAAATTCAAACAGAGTTAAAGATCATAAAGTTTTGCCTCCACGTCAAACAGTCAAGACAAGTTTGTTTTTCTGCTTTCTTATAAGTTTAAATTAACTTTCGCTATTTTAGGCCACTTCACCAAACTATAGGCTAAACTCAGTTGTTACAAATCCATCACTTACAGAGTGCGCTGGAGCCACTTCTCTCTGTGTCGACTCTTTGCTGACATGTCACCAGTGGGAGTGGAGGTCTTGTTTTGACAGTTTGAAGACAGACTCATGTCAGCAGCTCTGATGTTCAGCTTGCACAGCCCGGCTGTCAGAGGCATCAGTGTCGCTGTCGCTCTGTGCTCCGTCTCTCCCTTCCTCTACTTCCTCTCTCAGTGCAGCTGCATCGAAGCGGGAGGGTGGGGTGAGGGTCACGCTTCTTTATCAGCCGTTTCCTATCCTCTGGGAGAAGACCTGACCCTGTGACGACACAGACCTCGCCCAAAGTCTGCTCAGCAGACATCACGCCTACTTATTTCTCCTGTTTAAAGACTTGCAAGGACTTCACCTGGAGTGACAAGACCAGGCCACATCATGCACTTGACTCAACCTGTTAAAAAGATTTTGACAGCACAAATCAAATTTTCCAGCTGTCCATCATCTGCCAAACCCTTCCACCTCCTTTCGGGTAATTAGATTAGACCACACTCTTCACAGAAACACTCAAACACTCCACTTTCTAAAAGATGAGACAAGGTGAAGTGAGACAACAGCTTCTCTTTACCACATGTAGTTACGTGCAGATGCTGGCCGTCAATTATCCAACAAAATCAGTCGAACAAAGATACTCACTGATACTCTGCTGTCAGTTGGTATTAGTTGGGGTTTTTTTGCTAAATTTTATGAAGTTATGACAGCATCCCTACCACTGGCCTCTTTCAGGTTATGACACATTATAAATCCGTTTGTGGGAACCAAGCAACATATCAGTTGGCTGATAAAGTTGCTTGAGCTGAGCGACAATACATCATCATGAGGTTTAAAATGAAACTCAAGTGAAGTATTCAGAGCAAATAGCTCACTGGTTTGGGATGTAAATGTTATTGCTATTCTGACCTCAGTCCTCAACTTCCACCACCACTCTCACTACAGAGCTGCTTCATGATTTCACTTCTCTTCATTTAACCGAGACGAGTTACTCTGTGACACACAAAGGAGACGATATGCTTATGAAACAGATCACACCAGTAAAGCCCAAACATTTGCACTCTTCCTAACAAAAATATTATGCTGTCTTTTTTCTTTCCGCCTTTTCCTATCTGCTGGGGTCATCACAACAAATCTTTCGTTTCTAGATTTTTGATGTCGTATACCCTTCCTAACACAACCCTCATCATTTATCCGAGCCTGGGACCAGGACTATGAGTAGCTGGGGGGAATTCAGGCAGTCTGGGGTTCAGAGGAACTAACTCTAGCCACCACATTTAGGTCACACGTTTGTGTTACGTGACAAGTAATCCTCTTCAACTTCATCCAACTGTTCATCTGTTTTGGGTTATTAATGGTAGAAGTTCTACCACAGAGACATTTCCACTTTTAACATTTTAGACGTTTCTAGTAAAAAGGGTGTCCAAAGACAAAATTTTATTACTTTCTTTAACAAAGTAGGACATTTTTAATGTAGTAATACATTAAAGACAGAAACGGGTGTTTTTTCAGTTCCTAGTTCGAGTACCGCCAGCAGCATTTCTGTCTGGAGTTTGCATGTTCTCCCTACGTGGGTTTTCTCTGGGTTCTCCGGCTTCCTCCCAAAGTCCAAAACTGGTGATTCGAAATTGCCGTCAAGAGTGAATGTAAGCGCAAGACAAGCCAACAGTTTTGTTTCTGTGCTCACTTTCAGGAATATGTTCATATTTCCATTATACTGTCAGTTTTTTTCCCTTTCTTTTAAGACTAGATTAGATTCGATTAGATCAAACTTTATTGATCCCACAGTGGGGAAATTCACTGGCCACAGCAGCTCAAAAAACAATATAAAAATGCAAAGAATCAAAGTCAAATACTATGTACAGAAATCACTGTATACTAAAAAAGATAAGATCTTATTACCTGTGTCTTCTTCTGATAATCCTGTAACCAGCTAACTATTCTCTCTCTATTTCTCAAATGAAACGCACACCTTTAAGGTTGTATTTTTAATAACATCCCCATTGTAACTCTGTGGTTTTAATACATTGTTAAATTGGAGAATGAACAGATCCTATTTTTCCCCTTTTTTTTCTTTGACCAAAAATGCCTTTACAACCATAGATGTATGACACTGACGCCACATGTAGCAGGAAAGTAAAGTGTATAAAACATGCTAGAAAGCAATTTAGAACAACTTTAAACTGGCTCCATTATTGACTAACAGGAACACAAATTTTTATAACTAACTTCCACTAATATTAGCTAAATTTAAGAAGATAAAGAAATCTTCCACTTTAAAAAGTTCAAAAACACAGAAAAGTATCCCCTTTTTGCCTGAAGCAAACATACAGATCTGTGTTTTTTCTCTGATCTGATCTGTGTAGTTTAAGGGCCCACCCCAAATCACTGCTTGAGGTGGGACTGAATTCATTATCAATTAATGAGTGATGAGAGTATTAGAGACTGATTTCCTGTCAATGAGCTAATGAAGAGACCGACCTACTATAAAAGCTGCTTTTAACATCACTGAGACCACCCAGGTTTGTCCACTGTTTTCACAAAAATGTCACCATTTTCACAACATTATCAAATTAATGGCACTGAGCATCAGCAAAAGAAGGGTTTAGTACCAACATCATGCATTAAGATATGTTTTCTAATCCCATAAATAAACTGAGACATGAATTATCTCCGCCTGCTTCTGTCACGTCTCTCAGCTTCTGTTACCAGGCAGAGTTTTTCTGCAGGCGCAAACTGCCGAGTCACTACAGCTCTTTATGTTGTCTGTTGATAACCGAACTTCACTGCATCGCAGAGTAGGACACATTTTACTGAAGATGATTACCACCGAATGTTTTCACAGCATGTTTTTCACCTACAAACACAGCCAATCATGTCGGTTTTGCAGGCATGCGTGAAAAAGGACACAAATGGGTCCCCACAGCACTGACGAGCAAAGCTGCAGGCTTGGAGTCAGCTCGTCCTTGAGTAATGGCAACCTTGTCTAAATCGTTTAATATTTTTTTTGCATGTCTTCTGTGCTGTACATCCGCACCAGATATAAATAAGAGGTTGCAGACTAAAGTGCTAAACAAGCAGCAGCTTTTGTAGTCCTTTGGGTGGACTGCTGGGGCACTGATTGTCAAGCAGAAAGAGTTATATTCGGAGCAGGATGAAGCTGCAGGATACTGCAGAGACACTGCAGCACTGCTCCAAAAACCAAGTGTAAATTTTGACTACAGTCTCATCAGGTTTTCTGAAGCTGATTTATTATTAATCCAAATGCAGAATATTTCAGTCAGCCGGTGAGTCAGATATTTCACTAAAATAATTTGCATAAACAAACAGATAAAATAACAAAAGAGTGACACGGGACTGGAAAATTTCCTGTTCATCTTTCCAAAGAGGCTTTGACAGAAATGTGTCCACACCTGCTCACTACATCAGGAGCTCATTTGTCAATTTACATTTATGCAAAAAGAGTACTGTTTAGTCCAGATCGCCTTCAAGGTGGGGCTGATTGTATTTAATATTGGTGTGTAATCTGCAGATTTGATGTCCGACTGACAGCACAGATCAAAGAATACAACTGCAACCCCTTTAACTTTTTATTGCTGAAAAAACCCTACTTGATTTATCGTGTTCACAAAAAGCATTATTAGCATATTAACATATAATATAGATGTTTATATTTCTACATTTTTTGCACTTTTATTGCAATAATTCATTGATAAAACAAACAACAAACAATAACAACAACCTCTACTTTGCTACTGAAGTCAGTGTTGTTATTGGGAAGCGTATATCGGATCACAACTCAAAAAAGTGGATCAATGCATCTCTACTTTTATAAATCATAAGTTAAGGAGACTTAATTGTCATTCTGTTCAAGTACATGAATGCAATTTTTTTCCTAGTACAAAAAGCAAAACAACAAAAAGTAAAGATGAAAACTACAAAATCTAAAAACAGAAAACTGAGCATAACCAGTAAACAAGTAAAACCAGAATATGTAAGTATAGTAGAGGTGTAATACACTGCATGTGTATAAAAACAGATTTTTTTAAAAAAATGCATGAAGACAGGTTAAAAAACATACCAAATACAAAAGTAACATACCAAGCCACGAGGCAGTGGTAGTGACTATGAATAACAGTTTAACAGCCTCTGGAGAGGAATTGCTTTTTAACCTGGATATTCTTTCCCTGGTGTCAGAGCATCCACAACATTTTTACACAACCAACAAATTCAACAATGTCACATTTTTACTCAGTTTCTTATCTGTTCACCCCCAAAACAAGAAACCTCTGTTTCTCCACCACGGTACCCAGCTGCACTAAAACGTTGTCAACAGCAGAGAAATACATTACAATCAATACGTTTCACTCATTGATGGAAATGCAGTTGCTACACTCTGGTCATAAAGAGATGCATCAGATCAATTCTTTTTCTTTTTTTTTTTTCTGGCAGTGAGTGAACATTAAGGTTTCACTCCTGATAAACCGTCTCTGAGTTGTTTTTCAGTTTATGGCTGATAACAGAAAGTAGTAAAGGTGAATGTGAAAACAGTTGACAGCGAGCACTCGGAAACATTTTCCTGAGAAGCCCGCAGCATGCTGATGCTATTTTCTGAAAAACATGTCTGTTTTGTTTTTTGTTTTTCTCTCCACTTAGGGGGCTACTCCCAGCAGTCTCCAAAGAAACATTCTTGACACTTTCATTCTGCTTCTGTCGTCTCACTTTAATTTCTTTGGACTCGTGGACCTTTGTTGGATTAGGCTCTACGTGTCTGCTCAAATTTCCCCATATTCAAAGAACAGCCACCTTAAATCGTCTTTTTCCCTGATTTTTAATGTCTAGTCATGAACTGCTGAGAGAAACATTCCTACGATTTCTCGGAAAGTCAAACTTTTTCCAGTCTCTACGTAAGTGCTCATCGAGTGGTGTCACAACACGTTCAGCAGAAGGGCTGAAAGCTGCAGGCTGGTATCCGACACCTCAAAGGAGTGTGCTGGAGCTGGCCCATGGCTGCATCAGGTACACCAGACCACTGACAGCACATCACACCCAATGATGGTGCAGTTACAAAGAAATGCAAAGAAGCTCTTTTCCTTTCAAGCCCAAAAAAATGCAAATAAAAATATGTGGGGAGAGTTTGCATAAGTGCACAGAGACCTGCTACAAACCCAGATCCTCATGTTGGCACATCCACACATACACCCAGATACACGTACGCACACATACAGACACCACAAAACCCTTGTGGTATCTGCTCTGTGTCCAGATACCCTCCTCAGATTTCCCTTTCAGACATCCGGTCAAGGGAAGTCATTAATGACACACTGAGTGGTGAGTTTTCCACACGACAGCAGCCAGCTTACTGACTGACTGGCTTAGAGGAGGAGAGGGAAAAACGTAAGGACGTACGTGATGTGTCTGGATGATTACAGCTTAAATGATAAGCAGCATGTCAAAATGAAACAGAAATGAGTCAGATTAAATGTGGCTCTTCTGTAGCATCTAGTGGCAGCTGAGAATATTTTCTTAAGGCAAAATTTAAAGGGACAAAAGGCTTCAAATCAACACACTGGTGTCACCTCTAACATGAGGACATGTTCGTTGTCATTTTTGCTTTTTAACTGCCAACAGCAGAGTTCTGATTTTTCCCAAATTTTCTTTAATCTTATTTTACATATCCATGATTAGTGATGTCATTGTGCTCAGCATATAAATGTGAAAAGCTGTAAAATTTTAAGAACTGGCATTAGCATGTTTTCTAGACTGTTGCAGCGGCTCATCATCTGCATTTGAAGGTAGCAGCTCTTTACAAGTGCAGCAAGCAGACCCAAATTCAACAATCTGCTGACCATAAACTGTATAGAAAAGATGGGTCTAAAATTATGCTCAGATGCAGCCTAAATCTGATTTTTAGAAATAATACAATCATCCTAACTAAGTGATCAGATCTCTGCTGATATTCTCTAATCCACACAGATGCTATAGGAACCTATATGCATGTAACCAAAGTAAACAAACCAAATGGCTTTTCATCTCGCCAACTGCTCTGCATAAAAGTGGACATGCCAAAAATCAGATTTGGGATGGATCACAAACGGGAGGTGACTCTTACGACTGAATTTACTCACTTATTTATCATCATTTATGCTGCAACAATGTAATCTTCCTTCTGTGATTAAGAAAGCGTTATTGACTTCAAATTAAAAAAAAAACAAAAAACTCTTTCATTGTTTACATGTTCGTGAAAATTGGACAACTTCAATTTGCTCAACTGAATCAAATTAGAGAAAAAGATCTGTTTTAGTAACAAACCATTAAATACTCAAATTACAAGAAGCTGGAGAATGATTTCAGACTCGAATACAGACTGAAATATTTGATCTCCAATTTCTATTTGGTGTTCAGAAGGGCCACAAAGACATGGTTAAAAATCGAAATGATTACGTGGCGTAGATTTCATTTACATACTCAAAGTTATGCAGTCTGTCTACACACACACACAAACATGGTGTGACACAAAACACCAGAATCTGCAACATAAACTTGTACATGTCTCCATCAAAGTACTAATCTTGGTACAGATCCAGATTTAACCGCGGTGACACATAAGAAACTTCATGACAATGGCAACAGTTTATATTCTGATGGGATGAGAAAAATCCCAAGAGTTTTTGTTTTGTAACAGCTATCTCTATATGAACATGCTTTTGAAAATATAATAAAAAGAGGTTTCTGAGGGAGCTCAGGTGTTACGATGTGTGTACAAAGAACTGCAACAAAAACGGCACACAGTAGTATGTTTGCATTTCTGAAACAAAAGTCAACCAGTCACAACTTGTTCAAACCACCTTCAGGCTTCAACTTCTGTGTATCTGTGACTCCGTTAATGGGAATTTTTGACACAAGACTTTCTGGTGATGAAATATTTGCTGGTTATCAATGTGAGCAACGTGATTCTCAAAAACCACGAGTCCTATGCCAAATAAAATCCAGTTAATTAAAAAAACATTTCAAAGCTCAGACTAGAGTGATCACCACCATGAAATATTACGTGACAATCACCCGCCACACAAATGTTTCAGATTCATGACTGTCTTGTCTCTTCATTTATATTTGATGTCGCTATTAGTTTTAGGTTATTGGTAGCAGCATGTCTGATCAACAAATATGAGTTCAATAAACTAAATTATGAGACATATTGGCCCCCAATACTCCCCCCCCTCCAAAAAAAAAACAAACAAAAAACATCAAATACTCTAAAAAACACAAAACAATCCAAGCTCTAATTAAAGCTCTAATAAAAGATGGAGGTGGAGCATACGGCATACTTTTATCAGTGCCATACAAAACAGGCGACATGAAGAGAGTAAAACAAGGAAGACAGAATAAATATCAACATAAACATGCAAACTACATCTGTTCACAGGAAGACGCTTCCCAGAGAACACAAAGGTCCAAATTAAGACTCTGACAGCTGCAGTTCAAGATCCACTCTAACCCTATTAACATGGAAATGTTGTGTTTTTGTGTAACAACCTCGTATCTGAAGTGAACCAGCAAACATGTCAAAAACATGGACTCAGACAGGTTTCAATGAACCTTTAGGGCTTGTCAGCTTGCATGACAGTGCTTGTCACAGTTGGAGATCAAGAACAATGTTTTTTACATTAGTATTGAGCAACACATTATTAGCTGTTTGGAAATGTAAGCTAACAGAGTGTGTGTAGAGTGTGTGAATGTGGGCAAGAAGCTGCAGGCAGGTAAAGGGAAAAGATGGATGTGGGGACGATTGTGTATTCATAGATCTCTGCACTCGAAATGATGCTGAATTGCAGCCAGTGTAAGTACTAAAAGATGACAATGTTTGCACTTTTTTCCCCACAAGGAGTAAATAACTGTTACCGCAGGTTCGAGGTTGAATTGGGTCATGCTTTTGTGGGGTCATTTTGTGTTGAATTGTACCTGAAGCAGACTGTGTGCCAGTCAGCGTTGAGGGCCTGGAGGTACTGTTCATCGTAGATCCTCTGTCTGCATCCCGCACACACGGGCAAACTTCCCCCAGCTGCAACGACATGTGAGACACAGGTTAGAGCAGGCACCCATATAAAACTTTTCATTTGCCCAAGAAAAGTCAACAACGGTTCCAACAAAGAGCTCTGTGTGTGAATGTGTTTGCACGAGAAAGTTATCTTGCTTTCTAGGCAAAACTCCTGACCTGCTCCATCACTTATGGCAAAGCTGCAAAACATGAACATAAGAAACAGAGAGCAGCAGCTTTACGCAGAAAAAAATGACTCCACTGCAGCTGATCTGCTTCTTGATTTGCTGCATGGCACTATTTGGAGAGTTTGCAATAAAAAAAAAAAAAACACTTTGCTGTGGGCAGTGTGTGAACATCAAAACTTTCCAATTTATCTGACACAAATCAACACAAGCACGAGAAGAACTAAGCTTCACTGATAACAGCTGACTGCTGAAGACTGTTAATAGCTGCAGAGAGCAGCAGATTAATCCTCGCTAATGAGAAAAATGGTTGGTTTCAGGAAAAAACAATTTAGCAAGGCAAGGCAGGTTTATTTGTGTGAAACATTTTATGTACCAGAAAACTCAAAGTGCTTTACATAAAAAATGTTTAAAACTGCATTTAAAAGTAGAGTTTAAGAGCAGAATAAAAAAAATTAAAGACAGACAGACACAAGTTCAAAAGAACGAAACAGATGAGATGCAATAAATAAAAGTAACAGTGCACTGTGGGAGATAACTGAAATACAGCAGTTTAAAAAAAAGGGTTTCAACTTTGATTTAAAGCAACTGAGAGTTTCAGCAGCCCTGATGCATTCTGGGGGTTTGGTCCGCAGGTGAGGGGCATAAAAGCTGAACGCTGCCTCACAGTGTTTGGTTCTATCTCTGAGTACAGAAAGAAGATGTGACGTTGAAGACCTGAGGGTTCTGGCTGGTTCAAAATGGACCAGGAGATCAGAGATGTATTTGGGCCTTAGACCATTCAGAGATTTATAAACCAACAGCAGGATTTTAAAATCTGTTCTGTGACAGACAGCTCCGGTATAAAGATCTAAGAACTGACTCTCTTGGTCTTAGTTCAGAACGCTGCTGCCCGACTCTTCACTGTTTGATGAACTTTTTAGGGAGACCCGTGAGAACAGTGTTACTTTAGTTCAGTCAACTGAAAATAAAAGCATGAACAAGTTTTTCTAAGTCCTGCTGAGACATCAGTCCTTTAATTATTAATATGTTCTTTAGGTGATAATAGGCTGACTTCACTACTCTATTAATGTGACTGTTAAAATTCAGGTCTGAGTCCAGAACCACTCCCAGATTTCTGGCTTGGCCCTTGTTTTTTAGCTTCACTGCTTAAAGCTGAGTGCTGACTTTTAATCTTTTTTCCTTGGCTCTGAACTCTATTATTTCTGTTTTGTCTTCATTTAACTGAAGAAAATGTTGGCACATCTACTCTTTTATTTAATCAATGCGTTTAATCAATGTTTGAACTGCATTACAGTTTCCGGCTGAGATGATTATAAACATTTGTGTGTCATCTGCATAGTTATGGTAACACATTTTGTTCTTTTTCATTGTTTAAGTGAGTGGGAGCATATAGATGTTAAACAACATAGGCTCCGATAATGAACCTTGGGGAACTCCACAAATTAGCAGAGCATCAGAAAGTGTTTACTCACTGTAAAGAACATCATGGCAGCAGCAAGATACAGCAGACATTACTGGAACTGTCTGAGCACATCGCCCCAACATAAACAGCAAAAGTCAATGTGCTTTTTTGAGGACACACAAAAGTGCAGCGCTTTGTGCCATCCTTCATATGCAGGACAACAAGCTCATTACTGCATTAACTGACTGAGCAGCTTGCCTTTGTTCTTCTCTCCGTCCTAGTGACCTCAAAGAGGACAGGTAAAGCAACCAGAGGGGCACCTGCACTCTTCAGCATGCTGTGTGACTTGTTCAGGTGAGGGAGGACATTGCCCCACCTCTCTTAACGGATTCTTCACAGGTATTTCCAGCAGCTCTTCCTTCAGAGGAGGTCACCTTATTGCAACGAAGAGCGAAACACTGCAGAAAGCTTCTGTTGTTGTTGAATTCAGAGAACCGGACTGACAGCTTCAGGATATCCACACAACCCTGTGTAAGCTGCGAACAAGATAAAGAGCAGCATGACATCTGCATGTGTCATTTAATCTAATATAAACAACGGCCCCCATTGTGTTAAACTCACAGTTAACAACCTTCTCTGGAGCCAAACCTTACTTGCTTGTATCATGCGTCAAAGTCCAGAGTAAGTACACTAACTTGTGAAATAAAGAGGAAAATAAGCCTGTTTATCCCAGTCTGATTTTGTAAACTTCTAATATTTTCAACTTGGCTTGATTCCTTTTCAAACAGAGAAAGATTTAAGCATGGATCACACTGAATCACATGAGACTGTCCACAACACTTATTGGTCAGATGTCTCAGCTGCAGGAACAAGAAGAACAAGCGAGAAGATCCTGTGCTGAGGAATATCTCAGTGTCCTGCTTATCTTATGTCACATTGAACCTATGTGGATTAACGAGTGATTCTTTATGCTGCTTGTATTGATCACTCTTAATAAATACTTCAGCATGAAAGTGGAGTACACCTATGTTTTTAATGCACTTAAGTTATCAAGATGCAATAACAAAACAGTACAAGACTTTGAATTAATCATTAAGGACTGAAAACTGCTTGACTTAACTCCGTGTTAATCTAGCAGAAAAAAAGGTCTATGCTAAATTAAATGACTCAAAACTGTGTGATTCCAGGCTTTTGGTCCTGTTTTGGTAAGTGTTCTCACCAGGAATACGGTATCACAGTTCACCATTTGATTAAAATCAACACCACTTTTGGGAGGGGTTTCTTGGTCCAGTTATTTTGGTCAGCACTGTGATTACTGTTTTCATACCAGAAGAAACAAACTGCTCCAAGCATAAAAGCAAACCTGGGTTGGTCAAATTCAACTAAAGCCTGAAGAGGTGCTTAAAGAACCCTTAAGCACCTCTCGTCTTGATATTTTATAAAAGTTCATATATTTATTTTTCATCCTTTTTATTGAGATACAGACAGAAAAAAAAACCCCAATAGGACTGGAGGCAAACAAGTCACTGGGGAGACCAATTAATTGGCTGGCTGGTCATTGGCCCCTTATCAGTATGGATGTTGAAGGTACGGTGAGCAATTCTTCATGATTTCTTAGCCAGAACCTTTTTTGCCACATTTGTTGGATATCTCCACACCCGCTGCCTTTCTCATGAGTACTCTAAAACAAAAACAAAACAAAACAAAAAAAAAGATCTTCGTACACAGCCCTGGCTTCAAAAACTAGAGAGAAACAGAGTGGGGTGACCCTACTTCACAAATAATAACAAACATTATTCCAGATAGTCACTTACAGGGGGGTGGTCTGTGCTCGGGCACATGAAGTGGAGGAGAGGCTTGGGAGTGTTTATGATGGAGTAGCTACTTTCTCAGGAGCACTGGAGGGAGGAGCTAGCTACCTCTGTTTTGTTGACATTTTTGTTTGAAATATCACTATATATGACATCAGCTAGAAATCCGTTACCTTTAAGTCACTTTATCGACACTCTCCAAGATTTACTCTGGCTTGGCCCCTCTCTCATTTTCTGTCTCATCACTGTTGTTATGAGTGTCTTGGTTGCCTCTGCCATGATGCCCGCTGTAGCTCTGCGAGCTGTCTTTAACCTTGTTTGTGTGCGACATAGAGCTGTAAGGCAATGCTGTTGCTGTGCTGTTGCCATGTGACCCCACATCTCCCTGGACTCCCGTTCCAGTCTTAGAGACAACCGGGAAGGGAGTCCAAAGCCACTTTGGGTAGATTTGCCTATAGCAGGGGTGGCAGACTGCCAGAGATACGTGATACTCCTAAACATAATCCAAGAATCTGTCAAATAAACCTGAAACTAATACTTCAACTTGAAAAAAAGCTCCTTTGTGTTTCTTTAATCATCAGCATTGGCCATAGATAAACCCTTAAGATAATATGCACACAAAATAAAACCACACAATGTTCGGAACAAAATGAGTCTACAGCAATTTCTGACCTCCCTCAGAACCAGGCACAGATTTAACTCTTGAGACTGGCCCATACAGATGTTTGAACTGATGTTAATGAGGACTATATTCTACTCAGGTTTATCAGAGCCAGGTTGCTGTATTTGCTGCTCCTGTAAAATACATGAATGTAACTTTTGCACAGTGCTGTAAGTCTGTGATGGGTGTGGACTTTTATCAACGTGTAGGAAATGGTGCCTACACTGACATCATGTTTTTTAGCCTTTCTACGGTGCTGTTCTTCGCCTGAATGCGAGATGCTCTTTTTAAAGTATTCATGTAAGGACGTGTTTAGACGCAGAAAATGTTTGGAGTGGTCGCAGAGGAGGAGTGCGCACGCTCTGATCTGACGGGTGCATCAGCTCGGAGAAAACATGGCTTCAGCGGCAGAAGCATATGCCCACACAGCCTGTCGCTCCCTGCAGACAAACCTACCGCCACCTCGTTTTTGGTATACGTCAAAACAAAGTCAGGAAAGAGTATAAAGCCCTGTATTACACCAGCACTTTCGGTGCAGCATCGTCTATGTTTTGCACCACAGATGATGCAGCAGCGTCTCAGCATCTCGCACCCCGGCGGCTCTAAACAGCCCGCAGCTCCTTACCTTCCTCCTCTCCCATGCGTTCGTCCTTCCAGGTGCAGCAGAGCAGCATCAACCTCATTCACCCTCCGGGAGAGACCCAGCCGCCTCTGCTCGACAGAAAACCGGTGTCCGATCACCTCCAGCACCAGCAGCAGCAGCAGCAGTAGCAGCCCCTCAGCGCGCCCGGCGGTCGCGTCGCTGTGCGTCGGTCGCTCCCTGCAGCGCACCACGCAGCTTCCTCTTGCCTGCTGTTATCCGCAAGTTTCTGCGGCGCTTCATTCAAGGGAGCCGCCGACCAATAATGAAGCTGAGCAGGGAAGAGGAAGCTACGGGCTGGCCAACCAGGAACACGCCCAGATCAATAATTGTATGCATTTTTTTTTTCCCTGGGAAGAGGAGGGGGCATCAAGAGGAAGACAACCACCGCCTACAACAGCAACTACGGGTTTATCCACTATCCATCCAGGATAGTTGAATTCATTTAACACGGTGCTGGGAAACAGACAGCAGAGCATGAAGCAAACAGGACAATTCAAGAGGCTGAAATGTCCCTTTAAGACTAAAATATGCTGAAACTGAACATTTAAAGCTTAACCATGCCTCTATATTTGGATTTTTTTCCATATCTCAATTAAAGCATACAATTCATCTAATGTGGAGTTCAGGAAATTTTACATTTTTTATTTGGTATTAGCATTTAAACGCAGGGGAGGTAACAGAAAGCTATAGCTGTTTCCTGGTCAAAGTCTAAAGTCTAATAGTTTGTTGACAGAGGGCTTGTTTTGGTACAACAGAGGGAATATTGTTCAGATCCACGGAGACTTTAGGAGCAGGGCATTGTGAGAGTGAAAAATCCTGCTTATGGAACAACTGTGTAAGCTACTTTTGGAGGATGTGGATCATGGGTCATTGATTCTCCCAGGAGATGCAGAGAGAACAGCAGCATAAGTTCATTATTTCCAGCTGGCACAACGACTACAGAGATTTTAGTAAGGGCAGATAGGAGCTGGGAGAAAATGTGCCCTTCATTTTGTGTTTTTATGATAATTTAATTGCTTTTATCGAATTACTTTACGCGACAGAAGAGCAGCATCTCAAAGACTGAGGACTGGGAGACATCTGAACAGATGATTTTTGGTGTCACGGACAAAGAAGTAAGAGACAAGAGGATGGAAGTTCTTTAAACACATTTTATTTTGTTATTTGTTGAAGCAAATAAAATGTGGGATATCAGGGAACAAGTCACGTGTGTGTGGAGATATAAAAAGTGCAAAACCACACTGTTCCTCCTTCTAAAAACAGTTTTAAATAAAGATGAAGAGTATCCCACGCCACGAGAGGACAAGGTCTGACCCAGCGAGGCTCAAAGGCAGTTCTTACACAGCACCGAGTGAAGGAACTGAAGCCAGCTAACACCAAATTAGTACAAAATACAGTACATAGTTACACACGGAGAGAAATGGCTCACAAGACAACAGCGCTCAGGAACCTTTGGTCAGTAAAAGCCTTTATAAAAGCACATCAAGTAAATAAACAAGCTCTCCTGTGGCTCTCCTATGAAACAAAGCATTACTCTACACTACAACTAATAACAGGGAATATATGCAAAAGCAAAGGATTGTTCTTGTTTTATGTTCACACTCTCTTGATAACAATAAAGCCATGGGTCAAGGGATGTTGCAAAAATGTTGAATAATCATGTAATGACAAGTAACATAAAAGGAAATGAGACTAAAAACTAGAAACAGAATCTGTCTTTTCTACACATTAGGACAATTCAGCATTCATCCATTTATAATTACAGGCCAGAGTTGTAACTGAACTATGTTTGGACCTACTTAAAACTAAAAGCTTCCCCATTCCTGGTAAGAGTAAAACACAATTTTGATTGTCTTCATCATATTATCCCACAAAAAGCAGAACATGTTTAGCAAGATTAAAACTCCTATGAAAGCTGAACTGCACAGTAACTTGAATCAGCAAAGTTGTCCAGAGCAGATGGGTTGGCCAGACCCCCGGCTTCCGCTGCTTTATACCCAGCAGGCCTAAAAATAGCAGCAGAGAGAACAGAGCCAGAGGCGCGGCCGAGATTGGCCAGATTTCATCGTTTTTTTTGGACGAGCCTGGACCAAGCTGCCCTCCCTGTGACACATCAGAGAGGTGACGAGTTCTGTGCAGCCAGGTGAGGCAGATCGCCATCTTTCAGGGATTAGGACCGAGAGAGAAACTACAGGCAGCCGAGGGTTCAGACAGTCTGTCTCACAACAGTACAACCATGCGCACAAACAACGCACACACATTCACACAATGCAACACACAGTAACACGGTTTAAGTAGGCCCTTGCAGTAACGGCAGGTTAAAGCTGATTATCTTGAACACATTAATGATTAAAGGCACTATCAATAGCATATGTCACATCAGAATGTGTACAAAATTCTGGGTCGGTGGGTTTGTATAAAAACAGACACTGAAGTCAAGTAAGTAGAAGCAAACATCTTTACAAGTTGTCTAATGGAGCTTCGTTTGCATATAAAATGTACATTCTATATCATGCAGTAGCACCATGGTTTCTTGAGGTCACTGGATCTCAAGAGCTTCTCTACTTCCTCCTGCCACAGTATTTGCCCAGGCACCCTGGAACGCCACCTGCAGCAAACACCAGGACAGGTACAAGTTAGCCTTGGTTCAGCGGTGAGAAGTTCCCAAACGTGCTGCGCAGCCGTATGTACTTTGACTCTGCGATTGATTTTGGTCGATGTTTCATAGCAGCAGCAGCATTTGGGTGACTTAAAAACTCAAACTAAGTCCATGAGAGGAGAACGTGTAGGACTTTTACCTCTGTAGACGCCTTCTCCGCCTCCTCCTCCGCCACCACCAAGGAAGCCCTGAAGTGGACCGTACTTTGCAGCTTTGGCTGCAAAACAAGAAAATGAGATAGGGTTTGATGACGATTTACCTCCTGACCAGTTTTATGTTCATACAAGACAAAGTTTACTGTAATATCCATGTTCAGTGTTCTATGTCACAGATTCTGCTTCTTCTAAACAGATGTGCACACATCATTTTCCACATGAATTCAAACTATCCGGCATGATGCCATCCTCTGCTGAATTCAGCAGAATTCATGGGTCACAAGGAAATAGAAAATTTGGTTAAACAGACACTGAGGCGATTCCATCAAGAGATGTCGTTTGTTTGTGGGATGTGATGATGTGTGGATTTGGTACCTTGCTGAGGAGTCAGTGGGGCTGGGACATATCCACCTGACCAAATAAAAAACAAATACACGTACAGAGTGAGTTGGTGCCGGCTGACTAAGGACTAAAATCCACTTTTGGCTCCCTCACAGAGATTTATGCATTTCTACTGATGACGAGTAGGGAAAAACGAAACTGCAGACACACAGGAGCCACTTAAAGCCTCCCATGTGGTCTAGAAATGCACAAATAAATAAATAAAAAATAACGGACTTGCAGGATTTAAACAGATAGTGTTGTAAATTTACTTAATGCTCTTATTGCAGGGCTTGTAGGTTGGAGAACTTTCAACATTGTTCATTTAGACTTCAGATATTTCTAAAAACTGAGCTGGAGTAGAAAAATCTTTTTAAAATTTGTTCAGCAATAAGATTAAAGGAAAAAAAAATCTATGTCATGTGTTGGTTTGTCTAAAGTAATTCAGACCCATATTAGGTATACAGGAAATGATCAGCTCCCTGTAGGAGGTATGTTTTAGCGATTAAAAACAGAATTAGTTCAAGTTAAAATTGAAAAGCCCATGTGTGCACTTAGTTTGAAGAAACTAAAATAATACTTTTACAACACTGAATAATAAATATGAGAGAAAACCTATTTTTTCAAGTTTAAAATACAATATATTCGAAGTAGAAAGGACTTTATTGTAAATGTGTCTCTTCTGTGTCGCAGTAATTGTTCAAACTGGAAGGAGACACGTTTTGAAAGTGTTCAGAAGCAGAAAGCATGTTTAGATAATAGTGTCCAACATAAAGGGAAGAAGAAAATCAAAATACTGAATGATTTGGTTAATGTGCCATAAAAGGGAGGATGGTGAAACTTCTTGTCACTCTGCAAAAAGCTTCATTCCTCCTTTTTCTTCATTTTCCGAAGCAGAAGTGAAGAATAAGTTTTTCTGTTTTCGTCTCCTCATTCATGCTACCAGGCAGGTACCAGGCATTAATGCGCCTCCTGACCCAGACACAAGGACAAGAACTTTAAGCGTTGTGTGTGTGTACTAACCCTCATCAATGCAGAGGTACTCTCAACTCCAGCTGACTTACTTGGTGAAGTATAAATGGACTGGGAATAGTTTAAAGTGAATTATTTAAACCTTCTATCCTGGTGTGATCTTGTTTAGTGTTAACACCAATTTTGACCTCTTTTTTTCTTTTCTTTCTGCTATAAAGGGTACTTACGCACACATATGCTACTGTCTTTTTCACTTGCCTTCTCCTGAAGATAAATGACCCTATTTCATCATCTGTTGGGTTGTCCCTATTGATTTATGGCAGAACCAACACAAAAAGGGCAATGGAGTGTTTATCAGCTCCACAAATACACAAATACATGTGACACAACGTCTATGGCAGGCCTATCAGCAAAAAGGAGGATTTGACTAAATCATTGTTAGCAAGAACAAATTTAAACATTTACTTTTCTGAACACAGAAAGCAAATCTGGTACCTGGGTAGAACTGCTGGGGGTATCCATAACCTGGATACGCAGGCACACCTGCAAGTGTAAAATGTAGTCAAAATGAAGATCTCACAAATCCACTGTGACATTATGACATGATCATTAAACAAAAGAATTAGTCTCCTCAAAGGATCTAGTTGCTCTTAATGACACCAGATCTCTGAGAATTTACGTTGTGGACCTGATAATAACGCACACAGTGAATACAACAACTGAACCTCATTTTCATAATTACATAATTCCCAACTTGGAGAATCTGTCTGCTTGAAAAGCTCTGCTGAAAATGTGTAAACCATGTGTGGTAGCGCTTCACACATGTCTGTGGCCTCTGGGATTCAGATTAATTCATAACTACAGTTAGGACCAGGAGTACTTCGACAGTGAACCAGTTTTTGTGATATTTTTTACACTATTATAATGGATTTGATATAAAACAATAAAGATGAAATCAAAGCATAGAATTAAAGCTTTACTTTACGGGGTTTCACAAAAACACAACATTTAACATTTAGGAATTACAATTGTTTTTAATAAAATCTCTCAATTTTCAGGGACTGAAAAGAATGTGGACACTTGACTGAAAAGATCACGAATCATTTCCATGCTAAAGAAAAAAACTCTTCACAACATGTCAAGAATACTCTGGTGAAGGTTGGTATGTTTACAACAAGGTGTGAAACCACTGGTAACATCCAATAATAGGTAGACCAGATTGGACCTAAAAAAAAACACCGATATTTTGGAATCAGATTCTTTGAAAAGATGAAACCAAGTTAAACTCTTATCAGAATAAGAGGAGGAGAAGATTATAAAAAAGGAACAAACCAGTCAATCGTGGGTCAAACATGGAGGATGCAGTCAACTGGTGTTTACTGTTGACGTGACCGGTGACAGAAGTAGCATCCTGAGGTGAGTAGAGATACTCTTTTATACACATCCAGCCAAATGCTGCCAAACTGATAGGACAGCACTTCACTGTGGGGGGATGGGCTTCAATGACCAAATCTGGACACCCAACAGAGTGTGTTTCTCAGTTACTGAAGGTAGAAAAAACCCACAAACAACCAGCAACCGAAGGTCGCTGCAGTGAAGGCCTGATGACGCATCTCCAGGGAGGAAACTCTGACTTTAGTGATGTCCATGGGCTCCGGATCCGTAGATTAAAAATTATGTTTATATTTACAATTATCTCACTTTGTCTAAATACTTTTGAGCCCCTAAAAACGAAAGTATATTTTGCTCAAAATAGTCTGCTGCTGTGTGCTCATCCACCCGATGGGCAGTAGAAGCAGAGGAGACAAAGGGATAGCAGCTACACTCCAAAAGTAAACCAGGTTTTGTATTACAGAGGTAAAATGTGCAGGATTTTCTCCAAAAGTGGTCTCTGAGTTGTAAAGATGAAAGAGTGGAGGGAGACTGAGCAGTATAATGCGATCCTCACCTGGTTGATAAACACCACCACCTCCAAGGTTGCCGTAGCCTGTTCAAGTTAAAAGTAAAGAAACCAATCATAAAAATGCCTTTGTCGCTGAGACTCCTAGCAAATATAAGTTTTATGGTTTTATGGTTACTGTATTGTCTTATCATCCCCTAATGTGCCATGTGGCTCACTCAATGTCGCCCAAACAACCTCATTCAAATCCCCCCGGCAGAGTTTAGAGTTATTCAAGGGCAGGGCTCTCACAGGGACTTGTGTTATCTTCAAATGATCTCACTGGGATGTTATGCACAGTCCTGCTAACAGCAGTCACTCTCTCATGGCAAATTGTACTGACTCCTAACAGTATATAAACAATGACGTTGTTTAGTAGGAACAAGCAAAGGTTCTGCCTGAAAAACCACGTCTCATAGAGGCAGGACTAAAAGCTGTTTATGAGATACAGTATTGAAAGTCTTGTGTAATCTAGAGGAGAAACAGGGTGGAAAATATTGCATACGTTACAGGATCTGAGAAACTGAGCCCTCTCATGCATTTGCCAAACCACACAGCCCCTCCAAGACAGCAATAAACTATACAAAGCACTATTATTAGTGCAGCTTTTACTAAAAGAGGTCTGTCACAATATTAGTACTACAATCCATAACACATTCACATCATGTTTCTCTTTGTAATACTAATACCAGGGCTATTGGAATACCTGGTTTGGGTGCTTTAGCTCCACCAGTAGCTCCTGCTGATCCAGCTGCAAAGAAACACCAAAGCAGAGGTCAAAACAAAGGGAACCCTGCCCCATATGTGATGACAGAGAGACCAACAAATGCAGCTGCAGATAATCTGAGCAAGACTGTATAACAGTACAGTAAACTATAACACCAACTAATTTCCTTCTTCCAAACGGTTTGTCATTCCTGAAATATGCTGTGTATCATACAAACACTTATCAGCATGTTGGGCAATTTCCTGCACAGGAAGTACGGTGTGATGGCATCTCCTGACCAACTGTCACTTTGAGCACTGAGCTTAACCATTTTTTTAATCTGTTATTTTAAAGTCAGGGGAATGTTGTGGCTTGTTGCTGTCATTATCCCCTCTTTTCATACATACCCTGTCCATAACCCTGTTGATATGGACTGTATCCCCCTGAATCATGATGACAGAGAAAAATATTATTATTGTTTGGTAGACTGAGTTTTGTGCCAAGGACTTGTCCAGCCAAGAACACTTTTATTTATTTTTTGGAAGCATAAAAGTCTTTATGTTTTTAATTTGAACATCAGGTCAGTTTGTGATTTTAGTGTTCACAGAAGTGTTGAAGGACATGCAGCCGAGCACTGACCTGGATAAGTTCCTGCTGCCAGCGGTATTCCTGCTCCACCTCCTGTTACTGCAAAACACAACAATGCATCAGTCTATTCACATGCACACACAAAAACATCCTAACAAGCACAAATATGCAATAAGGAAATCAGCCTGTGCAGAAACCCTGGTTGGAATAGCGTTTTTAAAGCCGAGTGGCACTAACATACCAGGAGGTTTCAGAGGCTTTGCTCCAGGCAGAGTAGGAACTCCAGGCTGGACGACGGGACCAGTCTGAGGCACTGAACCACAGGACGGCACAAAGTCAACACTCAGTGCAGTTTTAATCAAACGCACAAAGGTTAAAATAAAAACATGAAAAACTTGCCTCCATATGGTACGCCGTAGGGATATCCACCTGGACCTGTGAAGTGTGAAGGGTTAGAGGTGTGAGGATTTAAGGAAATATTCCACTTTAACTTGAGGAATAGTCGTATCTTATTCTTCATTTATTTTGAAACAAACAACTTTGCACTAGTTATTTAATTAAAAAGTGAATAGTGAACCGTTTAACATTTAATTGTAGCAAAATCTAAGATGTCTATCCATCTATAGGGTCACAAGGGTCTGCTAAAGGTACTCATATGATTGCTTTCATTAAGCAGTTTTTCTGTCATTCAAAATGTGCTAAAATGCACATACAAATAACCAAATGTTATATCCTTGCATTCAGAGTGTAACGCACAAGAAAAGTGCAGAATAGCAAAAAATAGCTGGAAACTGTGAACCTGCAGATAAATAAAATTGATGACTGCTGAGCGTTGGAAAGATAATTGGGTTGAAAAAGCCCTGAGCCAGCTTTTCCTTTTACATAAACTGGTAACGAACCACTTTATTGATTCACATTGAGTCATGTGATAGACACAGAATGTGCTTGTTCAGATAAATGCAGCTCCCATGCGAAAGAGGGATCATAAAAGGTGTACTGAAAAAAAAGAGATGATCTGATGTGAGAATGACCAGATCCAACAGGTTTAAGATGCTCGTACGTGCACTGCTGATGTCACTAGCATAGATCCTGTTATTTTCAGAGTCACTTTAATGGCAGTAATCAACCTGCATGTGCAACTGTAACGCCAAGAAACGCAATGATGTAGGAAATGTTAATAAAATCAGAATGCAGTTATTTGTAAATCTAATAAATCAATGTTTTTATTCACAACAGAACATAGAAATTTTGGAAATTTTACAATTTCATGAAAAGTATTAGCTCATTTTGATTTTGATAGCAGCAATGTATCTCAAAAAAGTCTTGTCATGGGTAATGAAAGGGTGGAAAGGTCAGTGGTACTAGAAAGAAACATGTGGAGGAGCATCTTGTAACTAATGAGCTCAACAAGTAACAGGTTAGTGACACAAATGGGTATAAAAGATCATTTTACAGAAGGAGAGTCCCTCAGAAGTATAGGTGGGGAGAGGTTGAGCAGTCTGTGAGAAAATTGTATCTATAAATTATGAAACCTTTTCTGAATAATGTTCCTTAACATAAAGTTGTGACAACTTTAAATGTCTAATAATCCACAGCACGTAATATCATCCAATGATAAGTATAGGTTCAGGAACACTTTTTGTTTAAGATCACAGTTTGCCGAGTCTTAAACAGAAACACCACTGAAAGATTAGGCCTAAAGCTTGTTTAAGCTTTAGACTTGTGACCTAAAGGCTCTGAGCCAAATTTCAGAAAAAGTGACATTTGGAGTTCTGCTTAAAACCGTGGTCGCCACAATCTTCGAACTGAAAAGGCTTGTTATGAACAATCAGTTCAGAAACTATGGGGTGGGGGGATTCATTGATGACTCACATGAACTTTGCTTTGCACATGTTGAAATAAAACATCATTGCTGGAAGGATTACACAGGTTTTATATCAGCATAAAGTCCTATCTAAAGTCCTGACCTGACATGCCTGCAGTCCACACCAACTGGGAACATTTGGCATATTATAAACCAAAAAAACATGGCAAAGTAGAGACAGGTTTTGATATATAATTACAAATTATTATTGCTGTCTGGGGGGGATCGAGGAGAGGTCGAGTGAACTGTTGAACAGCTCAATTTCAATATTGGACAAGGACAGAATAACATTTGTCTCCAAAACTCCCAAAACTGCCCTGCTCAGGCCCAGTTCATATATCAACTGTTGTTAAAAGCTATACTACACTATATATACCAAATAAATATCACCCCAACCCAACCTTTTTTGAGAAAAGTTTCTCCCATGACGTTCAAAACTACTATAAATTTCTCCTTTCAGTGTCCCAACTTTTTTTTTAAAATTCACTCTTGCAACAGGATCATTCAATGAATTATAATAAACTAATAAATTAGGCTAACACTGGCAAAATACTTTTTTCTACAGATTTAAAAAAGATGGAAAACATGTGGTAATAATGTTTAACGCTAAATATCAGGACTGATAACTCATCTTTATGCAACATCAGCAGACGGAAAGTGTGTTTTACGGTAATGAAAAGCACAAGACCAGCGTGATGAAAAATATATCGATGCAGCTAAAGGAAAGAGAATCTGAGCAAAGGTATATAACTAATAAATCACATTTAAAGTACCAAGATTCAGATCGACCCTACCTGGTATAAAGGGTTTGGGAGCTTTGACGCCAGCACCTGAAAACACCAAAGTTTAGAAACGGTTGTCATAGACAACAGGAAAGGTAGAAACGGAGGCTGTGATGTTTGTCTTTGTCGCCACCGTGTGGCCGGATGGAAATACTACAACCTCATTTCACAGATAGGGGCATCATTCCTTAGTCTTACTTCAGATGTTTCAACGAAAAATACACATGAACTACAATACAAAGGCACAAAACCTACTAAAACCACTGAGAAGAAACGAGAGAATATTAAAAAAAGAGGATATGTCGGAATAAGATTATTGTGTGGAGATTTTATGTGTGAAGATTATATGTGTGGTTGATTTACCTACACACTATGCAGCATGGCTGAATCTTGATTAGGTGTCAAACATTTATAATGTTATTTTTAATAAATGACAGCTGAATTATTATTAAAAAAATAGTATTTGTTTTGTTTTTTCTCTGCAGCTGCATTCTTTAAATAATTTTACATTCAGAATCGACATTGTTGTTGAATTTAATTAAATATAACCCTCAAACTGACTGTTCCACTTTAAACTGAAACAAATGAGTAGTATATATATTTTTTCTTTTGTAGGGGTCACCATAGTTAATGGATAATTTTAATTTAGTTTATTCATTTCCCTTTAAAAGTATTTTTTAATTTGAACTGAACATTGATCTGGCAAAGGTTTTATGGTAAATGCCCTTCGTGACACAACCCTCCTCATTTATCTAGACTTGGGATGGTCATTACAAGTACTTGAGGCAATAGGGACGTTGTGACGAGGACCGACTCCACCTACATGCCATGAGCCCAGTTGATTCTGAATAATCACTCTTGAGCTCTTTAAAGAAAGAAAATAATGAAAAAAAATATGCAGACCCACCAAAGAAAAAAAAAAAGGATCTGACCTGCTTTAATCTAATTTATTTTAATAAGCCACTCTTCCATTTTCTCCAGTTGCTTCCAAACACTTCTGCTCAATTTATTACCAGGATTAAGAGATGTTCATGTCTCCTTTGTTGGCTCCCATTCACTGGCTGCATTTTAAAATAATATTTCTTGCTATTAAAGACATGACATAAGAAAAAAAAACTATGCTGCAAGAAGTAATATAACACTGATATCCACTGAGGATCTGAACTAATCAGAATGTCTTTATCTGTTAGTCTCTACAATATATATAGGTTGTGTCTCAACAATGTAAAGAAACAGAGTGGAAGAAAGATGCACGCAGACACAAAAAAGTTTCAAGCAAATGTTATTAGTACCTAGACTTGTTCGCCTTGAATTTTACTGATAATTAAATCTGTGAGTTGTGATACACTGACTTCAAGATTTATAGATTTCAGTGTTTCAGTGGTGATTATAACACAGTTTAACGTATGCGAACCCTGGTGTCTGAAGGTTTGCTATTATCATTTAAGTGGTAGACTGTAGACAAGAAAATGTTTGTTTGCAAAGAATTAAGGAGAACGTTCACACGTACCAGTTTGACGTTGGCCGTCCGTAACCACTAAAAACACAATAGTTACATGAGTTAAAATCAAATGTAAAATCAGTGTCAGAGGACAGTCTTACTGAAATTAATCCAGTTTATGGTTTAAAAAACAGAAAAAAAAACTTCTTTTGACCAATTTAAGGTCAAGAAATTGAATAATAGGGTAAATCAAAAGATAGAAAACAATTGTTCTAACCACCAGTAGGCGTTTCAACTCTTCTTCCACCTGTAACATTAAAATACACAAATCAGAGATTTATCACAGTCTGTACATATACCAATCTAAAACAACAATGTATAGCTTTTTAAAAAAATATATCCTATAACTTCAGAGAATATCTTCATACATACCAACACCTGTGCCAGCTGTTAAGAAAACAAAAACAAACAAACAAAAAAACATGATGTCTTGCTGTTCATGGTAAATTTAACTTCAGCAGAATTAATTATTGACAAGAATTGGCTCAAAACTGTGCTACATGTAATACTTACCGCTAGGCTGTACAACTCCACTAGAAACTGTTGGCAGAATCAGAAATAAAATCACATTAAAATAGAGACATACTACACAATTAAATTACATATCTATATGAACATGCTCTTCTTTTGAACTTACCACCTGTTTTCCCACAACAGCAACAACGCAACAAGAAACAAAACAGAAAAAAGCTAAATTAGTCAAACTACCTTTTAAATTGTTTCATCTGTTTGTACAGGTTGCATAAATATTGAATAAACGTTGTGTTAAGTGACTTTCCAGTAGTTTTGGCACCTTTACTTTACATCTTTTTCTTGGCCCCTCAACTTTGTTTATCAGCTATAAAAGTCATACTGCTACTATATAACACCTCAAAAAACTATATACCTTCCTGGCAAGCACAGCTGGATGCCTTAGCAGCAGCATTACACTATAAAAGGAGAAATATAAACCCTATAAACTGTATTCATACCCTTCTAGAGCTGAAAAGTTCAACCACTGAACCAAAAGGTGCATTACATCAAAATAAGCCAACATAGATTGCTAGATATGCACTAACCCGAGAACTGCATTGGTACAACAGACCTAAAGAACAACAATAAACTCAAAATAATTCAGAAAGAGACATTTTACAGCTTATATACTTAAACTATGTACAAGAAATAAAGTACATAATTACTTACTAGACACATAATACACTTTGCAAAATGTTAATCGCAATTTAAAAATGGTAACATCCATGAGGATTTATCCTGCAACCCCCTTTGTGGCTTTATACATATAAAATCTTTCAGAAATAAGCAAAATGAGCTGTTAGTGAAGAGGAAAAGAAAAAAGTGTTAGGAAAAAGAAAACTGTGGCCACAACCAGTATAATATTGGATGAAATGACAGAGATCAGAAGGCTGAAATCACCTGCTCTTTACTAAATGTACAATAAATGGACCCTGACATTTACTGACTTGTCTATATGTATATGTTTGTGAGTTTAACAGAGCAGGTAATGGCAAATCTCCTAGGTAAGCAAATTAGTGCTGAAAGGTGTTTAAAAGTCACTCTATGTAGCAATGCCACTTCTGACCACATGAGGGCAACATATCACATGAAAGAAAGAAAGTCACCTTTTTGTGGGCTCAAGTAGTATTTACAAGTCGGGATAACCTCTTCCTCTCGCCTGTGATGGTCTGGGATAGGCTCCAGCAGACCCCCGTGACCCAGAAACGGATTCAACGGGTCTAGAAAATGGATGGATGGACAAGTCCACATAGTACATTAATGTATCCCCATGTGATCAGATGTGGGATTCCTTCACAGAATAAAATAGTGATTTTTTTTATTAATAGTGAATACATTATTATAACAGCAACATATCAGAAGTCAATTAAATGGCAATAAAAGAAACTTTGACCTCTGTGTAACTATTTTTGGTTTTTTTCTTTATATGTTCATACACTGGGCAGTGATTTGGCAAATTTAATCTAATCTATTAAATGATAAGAAAGTTTTGAATGAAGCAACAAAGTCTTGCTTTTGAGGGAAACAAGAAATTCACTCATCATAAGTGGAATGAAACATTTTAGATCAGAGTAGCAAAAAAAGATAAACGCCACATGTTTCACTTTATGATCAAAAGCGTTATGCAAGCAGCAAGTCTTACTGGGCTGTTGGACCTCTGGAGCCTTGTTAAGCTCAGCAATAGGTGTGGGCCCTGCCAAAAAGACAACAGGTTCCAGTTTCAACAGGCACAGTGTGAGAGAGGCCAGAAAAAGGCAGAAGCTGTGAAGTGGACCCGTGATACTGCAACAGCTGGAGCCTGTAAGCTAGAGGTGGTCAATGGCTGCTAGCATTAAGCAATTCAAAAACTGTGTTTTGAATCAGGAGAAGTGTACGCTGGATGTAGCTGTTGCAAAAACATACTAAGTGCAGAAAATGTCCATGGAAAAGTTTTGACATTGAACTGTACCTGGTTGAGGAGTTCCACCAACACCTACGTCCTTTCCTGCAGAAGCAAGGTCATATTGTTTCTGATGCGTAACTTCTAAAAACATGTATCAACGAAAATGATCAACTATCAAGTTTCACCTGGTTTTACAGGAACACCACCTGGTACGAGTGAACCATTTGGAACACCACTGACACCTGTATCTGGAGTCACACCTGGCACACCTCCTCCACTGATGCCACCTGCAAAAAGCACATCAGAGGTGCTACTGTCTCTGTATTCTCTCATTTTTTCCTGCAAACTCTCCTATACAAGTCTAACTGACTGAATTGCTAACAATGACTTCTATAATGCATGTCATGTTTCCCTCTCTTCATATTATGTTACATTTAGAAGGTGTTTTTTATCCAAAGTGACTTACAACAGAGGAACACAATAAAGCCACAGTAACAAAGTAGGTGCAGATAAAACAAAAGATTTTCAACACCTTCTTGAGCATGGAGAGGAACGACTCTGCTCTTGTGCCCATGGGTAAACTGTCCAATCATTGAGGAACGACATGAGAGAAGAGTCTCGACTGAGATCGCCTCGTGTGAGGAGAGGACAAGGCCAAGCTGTGCTATTATAAAGAGTACTTGTGAAGGGGTGTAAACCTTTACGACTGAGGTCACACAGGCAGGTGCAGACCCCGAGGTCACCTTTTAGGAAGTAACACAGACTTGTGGTTTATTCAAACAGTCACAGGTGAATCTCAGTGAGCAGAGGCGTGACGTGTGGCCTCCTGACTTGATCAAAGACCAGACACGCTGCTGCATTCTGGACCTTTTGGAGCAGTTTGATCACAAGAGCTGGAAGGCTGATCAGAAGGGCATTGCAGTAAATGAGATGGCATATGAGCATGGCCTGTACCAGGAGCTCATTTGCATATTGAGTCAGGTATAGTCTTATTTTTTGAATGTTTTAGAGAGGAAAGCAGCACAACTGGGACACCAGCGCAAAGGGGTCAGAGAAAAATAAGTAGTCATCAGAAATGACACTCAGGTTTCTTTGTAACCTTTGAGGGAGTGACACCAGTAGAAGTAATATTTTTATCATTATAAAACCTAAACAAATGATGGGCAGGTATTGAAAAAGGTGATCCTTTATCCTCGCAGACAGGTCAGAGAGGCAAGCTGAGATCCATGCAGAGATTGTAGAGTCCTCTCATAGGAATGACAGGTAGAGTTGTGTATCATCTGCATAACAGTGAGATGAGACACCTCTCTGTTGTAACAATTTAGAACTTTTAGACCTGATCTCTTAAAACAAAAATATACCAAAATCAGAATGAATTTTAGACATTCAGGTCAGCTGGATGGTGTAAAAATGGGTGTCTGCTTCAATACTTTATTTTAAGTTATTTTGAATAGGCCCTCTTCATTTTACAAAACAAATATATCATCACAATTATTCCACAGATCAAAGGCTTGAATCAAGACAGCTGATTATTATTATCTAGGATCTAGAAGATGTTTCACCTTTGATCCGGAAAACTTCATCAGCTGCTGATCATTAGTTGATTATATCTTCTGGGTGAAAGGTGAAATGTCTTCAACAAGCAAGAAAAGGAGCTCCTTTATTCAAGCATTTGAGGGTTACCACGACCTGGATCAGTAAAAGTGTGTACCAGCCTACCTCACAGCTCTACTTACTATGTTTTGGTGGTTTTACGCCGCCTGGGTATCCTGCATAAATACACAACCATATTAACAACTATTACATATACTGTAATGCTGCATAAATTCTGACACAAACAACAGTTGGTCAACAGTCCTTTTTTTAAAATATGCACATGCAGAAGATTTACCACTGGGAACTCCTCCTGTTCCAACTCCTGCAACCCCTGATTAAAGAAAAAACAGAAATAGCTGTATAAATGATACACCATTTTAAAATTGTGCCCAGTTGAATTAAAAAGGGTTTATTGTACAATGTAAAATAGAAGTAAAATATAACAAAAAAATGTAGGACAAGCTAGAGTAAATTAGAAAATATTGTATATTGTGCATCTTCATCTATTATACTTGGAATTGCCTGCTCATTCTTAATACCATATTTAGCTGCTTTTGCAGCAGGAGAGTATTGTCCACCTCCTGGTAGTATTCCCGCTCCTCCTGTTCCTAATCCTGTCCCTGCACCTCCTGCAACTCCTGGTATAGAAAATAGAGTATGCTGCATCACAAATTTGCAGAAAATAAAATAAAAACATGTCCAGGATTTAACAGAGATACAAAGAACACCTGTTGGTGAAAGTGCGTCCTATTTTGTGATGTTTTAGTTTGTGTGTTATTTTTGTTTACCATATTTAGCAGCTTTGGCGGCGGCAGCAGAGTATTGTCCACCTCCTGGTACTCCTCCTACTCCTCCTGTTCCTAATCCTGTCCCAGCTCCACCTGGAACCCCTGAAAAAGAGAAAAAGCACATGTCGCTTCATAAATATGCAGTTACTAAAATTAAAAGGAATAAATACAGTTACTGAAAATTAGACCAGTTCAGATGAGTCCATTCTAAAGGAAATTTATCTTATTTTCTGGCATTTTTGTTTGTTTTCTTTGAGCGCTGGTTTTGTTTACCATATTTAGCAGCTTTGGCAGCTTTGGCAGCAGCAGCAGCAGCAGCAGCAGCGGCAGAGTATTGTCCACCTCCTGGTACTCCTCCTACTCCTCCTACTCCTAATCCTGTCCCAGCACCTCCTGCAACCCCTGATACAGAGAAAATAAACATGTTTCCTCGCAAATTTACATTTATCACAAGGAAATATCCTATTTAATGGTGTTTTTTTGTTTGTTTTGTTTACCATATTTAGCGGCTTTTGCAGCTGCAGAATATTGTCCGCCTCCTGGAACAAAAGGTAGTCCTCCTGCTCCTCCGAATCCTACACCTGTTCCAGCTCCTCCTGAAACTCCTGTTAGAGAGAGGTGGAGGAGGTTGCATCGTTAGCCTATTGTTTATAAAGTTTGATAAGCACAAAAGATTGCATTTATGCTTGAAAACCATACATTTTTCAGAATAAATTTTACATTAATATTAATGGCTGTGTCTAATATTCCATCAGGACTTCCTACTGCGCCACATATTCTAGTGTAAATCCCAGTTTTTAACTGTGAACTTGGTCTTTGTTCAGATGAAATATCTCACAACATAAGGTCTAAGGTCTCAAAAAACATCAGAATGAGGTGAATGCTCAAAGTATTTTGTTTATTTAAAAAGATTTTTAAAAAAAATTCTTACCATACTTTGGGGGTTTGATTCCAACTCCACCTCCATACCCTGATAGAAAGTAACATAATTTGTGTGAAAAAGAGTTTAATAAATAACACAAAATCATAATCTGTAGAATTTTTTTTCCTAAATTTTGGGCTAATCTAATAATTCATTTTAATATCTTACCACCATAGCCACCCCCAGGTAGTAACGGCCTTCCTCCTTGTGGGAGTCCTCCTCCGCCGAGACCTTGTTGTGGGATTCCTATTAATTTAAACAATTATTCCTTTATTCCAGTGTAATTTCCCCAAACAAAAGGAATAACAAAAACATTTCATAATGTATTTAAAGTGTCATTTTCCAAAACTGAAGCTATGACATTAGATCTTTTCTAGAAGCAAATTGCTCATGTTCAAGTCTCACCATATTTAGGAGGTTTGGCACCAGCCGCCAAAGCTGCATTGAAAAAGGACAAAACAGGGTAGATTAAAGATTATCTGAGAGGTTTGAAAAACAAGTGAAATGTCTCTTTCTGAACTCATATGAAACAAAACTCTGCAGGACAATCTCACATCCATATCCTGGTATAAACTGTGTCCCAGGAATTCCTCCACCACCTCTTGGGACTGTCCCTGCACCGCCTTGACCTTTAAAGCAAATCATTTAATCATGCGCACTCACTTAATCTGATTTAGTGTGAGATTATTTCAGATTAAAATTCTATTTTCTATCTTTGTGTCAAGAGGTTGTATTTCAGTTACCATATTTAGCAGCCTTAGCAGCAGCGGCAGCTGCGGCAGCTGCAGCAGCAGCAGCAGCAGCAGCACCAGGGTATCCTCCTGCTCCTCCCAGACTCCCACCTGTGAAAGACAAATTTATTGTTTAACATATTATGCTCATAGGGGTGTTAAAATATATAAAAAATTATTTTTGCACCACTGATAGCTTTGCTTCCTGTTTATTTTGTAACCTTCACTTTGTATTCCTGCCCTCACTTACTGATTGCCATTCATCTGTTTTGTGTAAGTTAATACCTCCACCTGTATATTTACTACTCGGTTTCCTTCTTTCTTTGCCAGACTGTCATGTCCACTCAACTTTTTCCTATTCTGTTTACTATTACTAGTATGTTTTTTGTTTTTTCCCCGGCATTCACATTCCTCACCCACAGCGCCTCTTTGAAAGTCTTGAATTTCCTTACCTACCAGCTTTCCATGTTCATTACAAACTGTCACTTCTCATCTCTTGCTGCATGGCGGTGGGAATGAAGAATGACTCTATACATGCTGCTAAAGCAACCCAGGGATTTTTTAGGTTAAAGACAATGAATAATGTGGAGCCTTGGGTCTATCACTTAAGCTGATCAAATCTATTGAGATGTATTTAATGTCCTGGAAAAAAAACACGAATAGACAGGAAGGCCTACACATCAGCTTGTACAGGAAAAGCCCTTTCAATGGATTACAAAAGTTTATTTGTTAAAAGTTGGTGGTTTACAGACATCAGACAATTTAAGGAATCACGACAAAGAGCTAAAATTGAATGTGGCTAACATCATGTAAAATTTCTCAACTACAGCACATTCAAGCTTTTGTCAAAAAGGATTCTACATAGCAAAAAACTGCTACCTTTAAATGCATGTGAATACTCACAAGTTAAACCATAGTTTGTGGCAAATATGATTTTACAGTGGAAATATCAATAATTGTGTTACTGTCCAAATACTTCTAGGCTTAACTGTATATTATGTAGTTTACAGTGTGTCACAAACAAAATCTTCCTCACATTTATTTACCTGTATTTCATTTGTTTACATATTGAAAATGATAAGGTTGAGTTCATTGTGCCCCGTTAATGTGGAGTGTTTTCTTCCACTCTCTTCACTTAGAGAGAAAACTCTTTGAAGTCTTGCTCTGGTTCTTCTGCCAGCACTACACCTTAACCATTTATAATCATTTCCTTAAAGTTGACGGCAATAGATAGACAAATGGATACACATTTAAAAACAAAAAATTGCTGTACCATATTTAGCAGCTTTGGAAGCAGGAGAATATCCACCACCGCCGCCTCCTCCTAGCCCTCCGTATCCTCCTCCTCCTCCAAGTTGTGCTCCTTCATTAGAGATAGTTAAAGGAGATGGGGAGATGAAAGCTATGCACTTCTGAACAATATAGAGTAGCAAGATATCATTTCTTTAAAAAAAAAGTAAATAAATGAATATATATACCATATTTAGCAGCTTTGGCTGCTTGGGAATATGCACCAGCCCCTGGCAATTTTTGACCGCCTCCTGGGACTCCAATAGGTGCACCTCCTGGTACTACACCTGGTACACCTCCTGGTACTACACCTGGTACACCTCCAGGTACACCACCTGGGACTCCTCCAGGGACCCCTGTCCAGGGAAGAATAATATAAAAAACAGGGCACTTTTGTCCATATAATTTGACTGTATTCATATGTCATACAATACTAAGGAAGTGAATCTTATATTTAGTTTGACTTATAATTTTTTAGGGAAAGAATTAGCACAGTTAAGCTTCAACCACTCTGTAATGTTGCCCTCCCTTCTCACAAAATATTAAAAGGCATTCTTTTAATAACCAAGTGATGACACATTTCAGTTGCTTTTTTGTCCTTATGTTTGTGCAAACACAGAATAAGATTTGAGGTACATTATTGTCACAATTGTTCTTTAAATATTCTCCACACATAGGGACAGGCCAGGACTGGAGTCCAGTAAAGAACCCATACACTGTTCTTACTCAGCCAGGTCTTTATAATCTCTGTAGGTTGTTATTTTGCATTAATTTTTGTTCAGGAATGCTTTGGTGTTCCTGGAAAAGATGTTTTTTCTAGAAGTAGCGTTGATCTAAATGATCAAGTTATGTTAAAGTTATGTTTAGGACAGTGGGTGGATGTATTGACAAAAAGCTGAGAAATGTACTCTTTAAAAAAAAAAAAAGAAAGAAAGAAGGTCTCACCATATTTAGCGGCCTTTGACCCAGCTCCATATCCTGGTGGTAAAATATTTAGCAACAATGAATTATATATATACTGCATCAACAACTACTTTATATCATTGACAGGATCATTTTTATTGATCTTTTTTATTATATGTCTTATGCTCTCTGTTGTACCTCCAAGTATCTCACCTGGATACAGGCCACCAGTGCCCCCAAGACCTGCAACACCACCCAAACCAGGAGCTGCAAGCACAGACTCAAGTCACATCTGTTCTGCACTGATGTTACACACTCTTTTCTTTTTCTTTTTTTTTCTTTTTTTTTGATAATGAAAGATTATCTTGGTAATCAGTTTGATATATTACCAGCTTTAGACAGACCAGGTGGAATGCCCCCAGGTCCAACTCCTGCACAAAGAAAAGAAAAAGAGACATTTTTCAGGGTTTTCTACCACCAAATAATTTAACAGTGCACTTTTTAGAGACACACACCAGTTCCAATAGGATATCCTGGCTTCGACCCTTGGCTGCCTAGTCCTCCTGGAAGTCCAGCTCCACCATTTCCAAAGCCCCCATAACCTAAAATATAAATAATGTGACACATTAAAAAAAAAAAAAATTACTGCAGTTCTACTCGTGTCAAAACCTGCAACTCTAGCAAAATGTCTGTACCGTAGGGAAGTTTGCCACCTCCAGGTTTTGCTCCGTAAGCCCCTGAAGAAAAAAATAGATGAGAAGTAAGGGAAAATGATTATGTGGTGCATCACATGCAAAAAAAACCCCAAATAAGAAGGCTAAAGTAAAATGATCTTTTTGCCTAAAACATATGACATTTTATGTGATTAACATTTAAGTCAGTGGGGAGGACCCAGGTTTATTTATTACCAGAATCAGCTACTTGCAAATCCCCTTTGGCAAACTTCACAGAGAGTACAAATGTACAAAAACAGTTACAGGGAGATGAGGCAAGCAAGACCGTCTGTGTTTTAGTCACAATGAACGTATCACATCAGATGAAACGTGTAGTTGACAAGTTCCTGTGTAATTTCATATCACACCTGACAATGTAGGCGATTTGAGTGGGTAACCGTGGAACATTCCCGGCTGAACTGGCCCACCAGGTCCTCCTGTGATGGAGGAAATGTATTTAAATCCTGACAAAACACACGTTATATTGGCCTCCTTGTTGTACCTCTTCAACTGCACAAAAAAACCCCCATATTTCAGTCAAATGGAGGCAAACATTGGTTATTTCAGTGTGGACAGTAAATAGAGTCGTGTCAGTAAAAGTAGCACAGAAAACTGAAAAAACTAGTCATGGGACTAAATAACATGAATCATTGTGGTTCTGTGACATTACACTTCAGATAAGCTCAAAGACCTGAAATGTTCTTTGCATACATGTTTATGTTTTGTCTTTGTGTGTGTGTTCCACAAAAAACTCTACTTTTTAGTGTGTGTATCTCACATTTTACTTGTGTATTCTTTCAGCATTATTAAACTGATGTAAATGTGCAGCTTTCATTGGCTCCAGAATAAATCGTTATGCAGAGGACTTGAGTGTAAAAAAACGTGACCTTACTTGATTTGGTATTCAGGTCAGTTCCTGTGGGTACCCCAGGCAGAACGCCACGACCCTCAAAGCCTGAAAGTGCCCCAAACACAAGAAAACAGCTGTATGATATTCAAGCACACATCTCATTTACAACGCATATGAACAGAGTCTGACAAATAGTGCTAAATAATTTGTTGGTTAAATCAGGAACAAACCTTTTCCTGGCACTAGTCCACGTTGGTAAAGTCCAGGGACACCCACACCTGCCACAGCCAATGAGACAACAAATATGATTTTCTTTTTTTTTTCCTTCTGAGGCTTGAATAACACCACTAAACAAGAGAACTTAAAAATATTTTCTGTCTGACTGCGTGACTGATTAGGTATGATTTTCTTTTGCTTCTTTATGTGTTAGCTCAACCTCAAAACGTTAACTTACAAAAAAAAAAATTCATGAACTGGACAAACCAGATAAAGTCACGGCTCAGAAGTCAAGTGAAGATGGGGATAAGCATTAAGAAACATAAATGATGGCAGCTAGCCATTAACTAAAATAGCCGACAATCAGAAAAATACAATTATGCATGAATTTATGGCTTTATATAATTTTAGCTGACGTGGTACCAAGCGCCAACATTCCAACTTCGGGGTTGTATCTATCCAGGAGGTAGGACAACTAGCAAATTCCAAAAGTAAGTCAATCTCTATGACCCACATGTTAAAATGCTTAAATTTGCAACATAAATTAGAATATTTATAGCCTTGTTTTGTTCTGCTTAACCAGATTTCACATCCTTGACAACTGCACACAGAGTTGGGTGGGAGAGGGGCTGGTGGGTACAGAAAATAGTGTCTTACTCCCACTTGCAGAGTATAAAAGCACTGTCAGCTAAATCCTGAAGTCTGTGTAAATTTCCAAGTGTTTTCACTTATAACACAATTCTATTTATATTTATTCATGGACCACTGATTTTCAAATGTCATAGTCTGTTTTGTCTTTGTGAAATCAGATGTGTTTTTATCGACTAAAATTGTATCTTATGTTGCTAATCTTTTCCAGGTCTCTTGACCAAGACATTTTAATTACAGAGAGCCTGGTAGCCTGGTTTCCATACGGGCTTACGTGAAATTTAAAAGAAAAAAAAAAAGTGAATGCAACTCCTCGATCAATCCCTGGCAAAACATGGTGAAGTGCACCTTTAGTGAAACAAAGTGGTATAACAAGATATGCCGGCCCTTCCCCACTTAGAAGAACAGTGTTATCAGTATTGTTTTTTTATTATTATTTGAATGCACTGACCATTATGTCTTGATGTGTTCAAAAATGGCATGGCTGTGGCTTTAACAAAAAATAAATAAATAAAAATAAAAAATAAATTAAAAAATCCTGAGATAACAATAATATATAACAACAGAATATTTTGCAATCAATCTTTTAGTTTGTATTTATTTTTGGACATTTTTTTATTCTATTCCTCCAAATTGCACAGAATCATCTGTAAATCCCATGATAACAGTAGCTAGCAGGTTTAAAACTAGTAATAAAGATGAAAAAAGAATAACTTTCTATTAATAAAACCGATGTATTGAATTAATCTGGTCTTTTATGATATCTGTGATTACTTAGGTTAACTTTTTTTGCTTTTATCTATCAAAAGCAATTATATTAAACCTGCTGCCAAGAAAACAAGAAGTAAAGTTAATAATGGATTTTGTACATGTAAGTGCAATATAATTATTTGTCCCACTAGAGATGCACTTTGTCTTACTCCTGGGTCTGGTGCCTGGATTTTCTTATAACATGTTTAGAAGATGTTCTCATGTGGTCAGATGATGTGACGCTACATGGAGTGACTTTAAAAATGAAAGTGAAACCTTACATTAGCAACCCCACTGACAACTTACAAATTTCACAGATCTCTGGCTTAGAAATAACCTCTTTTAGTGTTGGGAGTCTTTTCATATAAAATAAAAAAAAAATCCTGGATTATTTGGATTGTTTAGTTCACAAACATGAACCCAGACCCAAAATCACCTTATGAGCAGAAATTAACCAAGACATAGCAAACTAAAAGGGAGCACATGAAAACCTACAACCCACATGAAAAACATTTTCATCATTTAATTATCCGTAATTTTGATTATTTTGCAATTTGGTTGATTTTGTCTTCTAAAATTATTCAAAGCCGCACCAAATATCCATCATATGCAGTGGAAACTTCTTTTTGACGTGGCTCGGCTGCCTAAAGCAGTGCGTCCTGTCTGCCTTTCATCCTCGAGAGTTTATTGTTGAGTCTACAAAACCTGGCACTTTGGCAGCTTTCTTCCCTGCGCCAACACCTGGTCCTCCTGGAAGGCCCGTCTGAGGAATAACAGGTGCTGAAATAAAAAAGTACAGAAAATCTTACTTGGCTCATTAAAAAACACGTATGTCAAATGTCCATGTAAAAATAAAACAAGAAACACGGACACATCTCTTTAGTAAAGGTGCTGAGTTGAGAATAATTATAACTGTGTCACGTCTCCATTTGAGACTTCTACACTATTAACAACTGTCATATATATTTTGTTATACTTCATTTTGAGCCCAAACTGGCTCTTTGTGAAAGACATGAATTCTGGAGCAGCTGACGTAGAGCCAGTATGTGGTTGAAATGGTATTTTATGATGTTAAAATTAAAATATAGAGAAAATGGAGAAAATTATGTGTGCCTTACCTCCGCCAGGCAGTGAAGGTCCAGTTCCAGGACCTCCTCCTGTTCCAGTCCCTGTTCATACACAGTGTCCAGATATTAATGGACAATATCAATAAAAGAAAAAAAAGAAAAAGAAAAACACTTTCAGTTCAAGTGGAAACACACTTTAGTTAGGATATTCACTGGGAGATATATTTCAGGACCACTAGAGAGCCCTAGTGACAATGAACAGTAGTATTGAGCCTGTTTGTGGGCTTTGATATTGACATCTGATCCTACCAGCCCGTCACCAGCCCGAAACAAAAGAAAAACGTGGCTGATCTTTACTCTAATCAGCAGAGGCAGACACCACGAATGGCACTAAAGGTCTCATCAAATCCCTCCCTCCTTTGACTATCTCCTTGTGCAGGAAATAAGCTGTCAGGTTCACTTCTGAGGGAGCTTGGCAACAGGATGAAACACATTCATTTATTTCTTTAATCTTTTTTTTAATTTTTAATCTTAAATTCCCAACATGTAGCCGGACAGACATTGCGCACCCCTTGTAAGTATGTAGTCTGTGTTATTTGGTGAGCAAATGTTTGGCAAGTGAATGTTGTTTTTTTCCCTTTTATCTGTGCTGTTTCAGAGAAACGAGATGTTATTTTGAGTGTCATGAAAACAGTAAAGACTGATTCCAGGGACAGCCGTTTTGGTCGCTGCCAACCAATACTTAAGAGTAGGCTTGTTGCCATAGCAAAGTCCTGGATGTGATTGAGGCCCCCTGAGTTCATATTTAATCAGTCTTTTTAATTTAGAGCAAATCATGTGCATGTACGTGACCAAGAATTTAAGGCCAGATCGGGCTCTGCTGAGGTTCAAATCGTCTAAGGCATACGATAAAAATGTACATTTCTGCCAAACTGTGTTTTCATGCCGAGCTACCATTAATGCAAAACATTCATTTTGACTGTCTCATAACATACAAGCATGTAGATTTATCAAAGTTTGAGAAAGCCTCAATTAGCACTGTCTGAGGTCTGTTCAGTAGTCTGTAGGCCAAGAATGGGCTTACTCCCTTGAGGTAGCAGATGGCCTCCTGCACCTGCGTGTAAAACAACCAGATTTTCAGCTGTGTTTGTCAGTATGAGACATTTAGAACAACCATCACTGAACCTCATTAGAAAGGTTGTTTTTTTCATCATGTCGTCTCAGTAATACCTCAACCAAGGTTCAAGTGGGCTGAATTTTTGCCCTGATGATACTGAGAACTTTCAAGCACTGTTTTATTTTTTAAAAATTAGTTGCATAAAAGCTCTTTAAACATAGGGAGGAGATGATCTTCCACATTCCTGAACTTAATCTTCCTATTTTACCTCAACAGAGATATTTCACAACTCTCCTAAGAGTTTGTTTAGTCCTTGAATTTACGATATATTTACATGTCAGATTCCCCAAATGTGAGGGTAAAGACACCGAATACAACTGCAGCAATCCAAACAAACAGAAAAGCAGTAAGTGGAACATAATGAATGTCTGGTTCCAATAACAAATACTCATCGACCTGTTTATAACACTCAGCCTCCACTGAACTCACTAAACTTTCAGCGCTGACAAGTTGTACTGAAGGAATGTAAAATTAATAATCAATACCATCTCACTCAGTGCCTCATATGTCAACCATCTGCTGTACCTCTTTTGGCAGCTTTCTGGCCAGCTCCTGGGAAAAAGCCCCCTGCGCCTCCACCGTATCCTCCATAAACACCTAAAAGACAACAAAGTTAAAGGAGGGTGACTGACACTTGAAGTGGGTGACACCTGCAGCACCAACTGGAACTATTTCAGTTTCACACTACAAGCACTCACCTCCTCCGAGGCCTCCAACTCCTAGGTTTCCATAACCTGAAAAAAAAAAAGGATCAGAGCAAGAAAAAGAGTGAAGTGTAGTATTAGAAACTGTAGGTGACGAATATTAAGGTCAAAAAGACACAGTGCAGGCGTGTTCTCGACAGGGACTATATTAAGATATTTGCGGTTTCTTCAGCAGTAATCACCCTTCAGCACAAATAGATCATCTATCAATCTTTCATCACGACATTTTCCAGGAACTACAAATACAGTACACTGTGAGGTATGAAAAAAATGTGCCAGTGTGAGTAGGAACACTTATATGTGTGTATCTAGAGCCAAGGATTGTGCTTTGGACAAAAGAAACAGAATCCCATCAAGTACAGCATTTAAAAAAAATAATTTAAGAAGTTTCCTCGCTGTGGTTATTCTGAGCTGTGAACACTAGAGGGAGCAGTCTGTTATTTTAAACACTGAAATCCCCACACTGATCTGAGGGCATCAAAAAGCTTCTCACACATAAATAAAGTCATCTCCAAACTTTGGTTTTTGCTTGTTGACAAGAATAAAATACGCGAGAGGAATATCTGTAAACTGATAAAGTGTGAAAAGAGGGGAAAGGACATAAAATTAAAATTCTTGCCGTTTGCCTGACAGCTGAAGGAGACTGGACACTCGAGAGACTCAAACTTAAAAATAAGTTTATAAATGTTCAGGATAATCACTGAAAATATCAAACAGATTCAGTTTTAATCGTGTGTGTGTATGAATCTTGAAACAATCAGATATGCCGGTCCCATAAGAATAGTAAAAACTGGAAGACTTTAAGAGAAAGGCTTATGCTGTCTGAAAGAGTAATTGCCACATGTTACAAATCTCTTTGAAAAAGGGAGAATTTAATATACAAGGATTCAACTGCCTAACTATCATTTTTTAATAAAAACAACACAAGCTTCATGTATTTAAAGAAGCTAAGATTTAAAGAAGCAACCACATACAGGAGATTGATATTTTCTGCAACTGATAGATGGGGATGAATCCTTTATAACATTTTGTAAAAATTAAGAGTAAGGGCTTTGTTTCTCACCGTTGAATTAAAAGAAGCTGTAAGCTGAACAAGTTCTCAAATCAGACGACGACAGCTTAGAGAAATGAATGTTTTGGAAATGAGAAGAAATTTGAATGCTGCAATCAAGCATGACCACCAAGGAATTTATTTTCATGAATTCATGTCAGCCAAAAAAAATCTGGAGAGAGGACAGCTGCATATGGGAACTGAGCTGAATGGGATACGGCGACAGAGAGTAGAAGTGATCAGGGTGGAGTTGGTTCAGCACGCTGCGGGGTGCAGGTCCTGTAATGATGCTGCTGACGAGGAGGAATGTGCAGGCACAGATAGGGGAAAGGATCTGGTGTGGAGTTTCATGATCTAGTCAAAACAAATGTAGGCACCGGTCTTGCCAAGGCCTTGGCAGCGCTCACAGCATGCAATGAGAGCCCAGACGCTTGGCTAAGCATCACTGCAATAATCAATCTCCTTCAAGCTTGATTCCTCTCGATTGCTCAACCATCTTCACACACACCTTTGAACAGACACACTGGACACACCAAGGGTAATCAATTTGTTACATAAATCACAGTGATGGGGTTTTCCCCTTTCCAGCCTCTCTGGTGCTGACATGAGGCCTCAGTCTCATTTGTTTCAATTTCTTTTTTTTTTTTTTTTATCAGTGAGCACCAAATCCCTTATAAATGTTAAGGAACTGTTGCAAGAGCGTTATTGATGCTTAAGACCCTTAACATGACTGCATCGTCTGGTTTACCCTCTAGATAGCGTAGTAATGTCTCTGTAGTCAGAGGTGAACGTGTTTATCATTGTGACTCTTGAAAATATATGGCCCAGTCAAGAGAGACGCAAGGCTGGGAAGACTTATAGCTCCTGCATCCATCATCTGGCCCACCTGTGCTCACATGTGCTCATGACCTGGTTCTGGCAAGTGTGCTGAGGGTCAACCAGCACCTGCCACGTCAAGCTCAGATTTGAGATCAGCAGACAAAAAGCAGACACGCAGAAGTCAGTCTGCAAGGGTGTGTGTGGGTGTGTTTGTGTGTCTGTGAGTGCAGGCCTTGGGCAGACGCAAGGAAAAAAGAGAGAAGCTTTATTTTTCCTGTAGATCTTTGATCTACAGAAAAAGTCTTTGAAAATAATACCATCTTAATTAAAAAATTGCTCCACTGGTGGTAGTATATTTTTAGGGTCAAAGCATGAGCACATGCTAACAAAATCTGGGCTTTTTATCAGTTTGGCATCCATCCACTGATTGTATATTTGGAAGATGGAGGATAGAGTCTTTGAATAAAAGCTCTCTGTTTAGCCATACAGTACTTTCACCATCTCGTAAGCTTAAACAAGCATGCTTTTGTTAGATTACTATCATTACAGAAGGTCAGCTCACACAAACAGACCTGACTTAGCTCACATATTATCGGAGGTCAACGCCAGTGTTGTTTGTTGTCATGAACCACACACATAAAAAGCTTACACCATGACCCTGATATCAACCCATCACTTTCTTTGGTTCTTCTCCCAGTATTTAGTTGATTGTTGACAAGCTGAAGGATTTCTGTCATACCTAATTTTCTGCGTGACCCCGAAGCCATAATCGGAAGCCTGAGAGACTACTTTAAAACCCAAACAGCTCTGGACCTTTGACAAACGAACCCTAAGAAAGATCAATACTTTAAATAAAAGACTTTGGGGACAAAAACCTAATACTACACCAGAGAGAGCTGAGGGCCAAGGACAAGGAAAGTGGAAGGTAAATGATGCGGTGCTGCAATGTATCATAGTTTCCTCTCGTTAGATCTCTAAGAAAAAGAGAAAAAAAAACTGTGACAGAAATGTGATTTATTGCCAGTTTCTATCCAAAAAACATACCACTGGCTTACACAGCTATGCAGCGTCAAGTGTACAAGCAGGCTGTTGAGTTGAAATTCAGAATAATGTGGCTGTAAACATTTCCCTCCTCAATTCCCAGAAGTTTGCAGACTGACAGAAGCACTGAGAGTATTAAACACGCTTCTGAAATGTGTCGCTGGACTCAAATGAAACGTGCGATGTGCTGTTGTTGTACTAATCACAAATAGATATAGCGTTTCAATTACTACCAAATGATTGCAAGCTGTTTTTATTTACATTGTACTCAGCATCCCAACTTCTTTTGTTGTTTTTTTAAACAGAGTTGTAACTTGCAACACGGTAGGTTTATTTGTAATGGCCTGTTTAAAAATGATCTCAGCAAGTGTAGAGAAGAAAATAATAGCCTCTTCTGACAAAGCAAACCCCTTTTTTGTTTCTGAGGGACGAGACTATGCCAAGAAACATGCAGTCATATCAAATGCCTGCTGTTGTACCATGTCATGCACATCGCAATTTAAACCGAAGACTGACCATGTAGTCAGAGCAGCCCAGATGGTATGACTAGCTCTTTTAGTCGTGTTCTCAAACTCAGGTCCAGTACAAGAGATGGATGTGAGCCAGAGTGAACAGAAATATCTGGTTTCAATCTCATTCTCCACTGGGGTTAGGTAAGGTAATTCCCTGTTTCAGGACCAGAGGAATACAAGAAACATTAATCAAAACAATGTCCTCGACTCTTGGTCTCTTTCCCTCAGTGCTGCTCTCTCTCTTTCGCCATCCTTTTCTCTTTCCCATCACTCTTTCCTCACCAGTTGTTGTCTGAGGGGGTTATGCTGACCAGACGTGAGGTGTTAATGGCAACAGCCAGAGGAAGCCAAATGTGAGAAGTGAAAGAAGTACTTTCTCGCTCCTTTCCATCTCCTGTTTTCCTCCCCCTCTCCCTTTTTTTCTCTACTTTTGTGAACCAGCTGGGCCCGGTGAAGGGTTTAATTTAAGAGAGCTGAGAATTCCATGGCAGGGATCCCTGAAACTGACGGCAGACGCGAGGAAAGCAGACCGCGGAGCTGAAGCTCTGGAATGTCCAGGAAATCTTTGGGACTTATTTGTCATTGTTTTCTCTATTTAATCTCACATTTAATCGGGCAAGCATTATCGAAACACATGCTTGTTTACTGAGGATCCCGAGGAAGGGATTGTAACTCACATATTTCTTTTAATTCCCCTTAATTCTGTTATCTAAGCTGGAAACCACAGCTGGAATGCAAACTAACAGAGTGACAGACAAATGATAAATTGGCTTTCTTGTGAGAAGCTAAATATTGTGCTTACGGCGGAAACCTCAAACATACAAAGAAAAGATTATTTGTAAGAAGCAGGCGGGCGTGTTATCGCTGTGCTAGCGCTGAAATTTAGTGTAATGTGATGAAAATGTTCCTGAAAAATTATGTCATGTTCAAACTCTTTCTGGGGGTCCCAAGAAAAGTGAATGTTTCGCTGTGATGGATGGGCAGATTTCTGTTCTTCAGCTGTGGTCTCATATAAACTTTCGCTCTGAGAGCTAAGCCTATCATTATGTCGTTCACTGCCATGACACCAGATTTTTATCAGCATCAAATTATCACACGGATTCACTTCCAAGTTGGTTGATAGATTGCATTTTTACAAGGTGACGCAGGAAAAAAAAATGGATGAAAGCAGGATGTTGTGAGGCCCTGTAGTGATTCCAGATTGCGTGAGACAGCTAGATACGCTGGAGCTCCCCTTGTTTCCTCTCCGCCTGCCTTTCCTGTGACCACCGCTGCTCCTCGTCACTTCAAGGTTCGCCGTGCTGTCAGTCACGGGCATCAAGCTGTAAGAAGCGGGACCGGTCACATGTTGGACTAATTAAGTATTCACACGGTCACAGCACTTCACACAAACTCCTGCCTTGCTGGCCGCGTAGAGGGAGCCAGCCCAAATCTGGCAGCATGCCTCTTATTGTTTTTGCTTTTACTTTTCCATTGAGTCATTGACACGATCAATGAGAGGTCCCAAAGCCTTCCGCCCTTTTTGCCAGATGACCCCAAGTACGAACCTGTCAGAGCTCACACTGACAAACTAGAACGTTTGCCTCATTCGCTGAAGTCTTGCCTTTGGGACCACGTCAGGGTCAAAATTAGTTTAATACAGGTTCTATGTGCATTCAGAGGTCAAATCGGTGGAGGTGGGGATTTCTACTTCAGTATACCTGTAGAGAAAGTGCTTTGTGTCGCTGTGTGGTAGGAATCTGAACTGATGACGAAACTTTGGTGAGCTTTTAAGGGCCTCGCCAGCCCACGCACTTGGCCATCGGGGCACATACTTCATCTTCGAGGCACTGGGCATTTCTTAGAAATTGCTCCAAATGAACTACAACCGTAAAAGTCACAATTGCATGTTATGAGGATTGCAAGTGGTGCCACCGTGCCAAACCAGCCCGCCATGCCTGCTGACATCTGTGAAAGCCTGACCTCACCAGCCTGAGTCTTTGTGAGTCCTTCATCTGCACAAACACACGCTTTATTCCAAACACATCTGTGCAAATACCATTACTTTACCGCTTGTCTGCTTATTCAAACTGTGTTAATTTCTGCACCATGCCTCTCACTCTACCCACAGAGTGTCTGATGTCATTGTTTATGCTACTAACCTTACAGAGTAGAGCATGTTATGCTATAGACTTTCAGATTGAGCTAATATTTCTCCTCTCCCTTGTTTCTCTAAGAGATGAGAGCCTCACATGCACTATCATTTATCCACTTCTGAAGAAATGTCACATTTGCTCAGCACTGAGCCCTTGAAAATGTCTGCAGAGCCTCTCCTACCAGCGTTTATATCATCTATTATTTTAGTTTGGCACACACCTCTCACAGCGAGCACACTGCAAGCACTTGGGCACACAGTAGTACATCATTTTGAAAAACTGATCATTTCTGATTAGTGTGTTTCATGTGAAATGACGTTCAATTGTGCAATTTATGCTTTGGACGAGAAAATCAGTCAACAAAGCAGCCTGTGACCATGGTATGCAAAGTTGGCCAAGTGTGTTTTATCTCCCAGATGGTCCACATATGCATCCAAATGCCATTCCACTGAATACTTTCCTGACAAGTCAGGGTTGAGAGAGGAGATGGGTGCTTGATAGGTCGGCTCCCCTCGAAACATGCAAATAGAAGCGTTGATGTTGGACTCCCTGAGCCAGCCTCGAAAGCATTTTCCAAGTTTTTCTTTCATTATGGAGGCTATGATCACTGCAAAACCATGTGAGGTATTTCACTATGAAAAACATATGGGGAACTCTACAGAGAAAACAAGTGAGTGAGATCAATTATGTCACTGACGCTGGAAAACCTACTCAACAAGTATCAAACATACTTGTAATTGTACATTACAAGTATGTTTGATATTGTTACACTGACTAACACATCAGCGTATGTATGAGGCCTGAAGAGCATCTGCTGATGTAATTTAAAAACATTTTTATAACTTTTTGCAATTATAAACCCTCCCGGCATTTATGAAGCATTTATAAATCTTTTAAACCATATTGGCCTGCATCACAATTGAGCTTGGATTTGAACTTCGAAGGAGGAAATGATAAGCTTGATCATTTATTATATTAGCCATATTTGCCATGGGAGTAATATTTTTTTAGTATGATTTTTTTTTTTTTTTTTTATATTTTATTGTGGAACACATGTTAAACAACCAAGCAACCGTTTTGGTCTAGATGGACCTCTTAGCGCTTCAAACTCAGCACTGTAATTCCTTAGACAGCCACAAAATTTACAGAACAACCCTCAAAATCAGACTGCACTCCACTTATTCACATGATTGAACCAAAGTTGTTCAGCTGATGATCTATCTTCAGAGGCTTTTAGGGAAATAACAGCAAGGAATGTTTCTAAGACTTGGCTGTGATTGCCAGATGGACAAGGATAGTGGTCTGTGCTCCAGACCTGCTGGGAAACAGAGCAGGGGAGAGGTTGTGAGAGCAGGCCAAGGGTATGTTCATCAACAGTGAAATTAAAAAAAAAAAATAGATAGCAACAAAGCAAACTTGAGATACAGCAGGGTGGTGAAAGGCCGGGGAGCTATTACTGTGTCTAAGTGAAGCAGTGGTTCACTGTGGGGGAAAATAAAACTCTTTGAAACTCTAACGTGTGGTATGCGTAACTGATCGGACACTAATAAATACTAATTAAATCCCTGTCTTATCTCACTTTATTCTGATATCAATTTCCTGAGATAAATGAGAAAGAATGCTGAAGATGGCAGTCACATAAACTGGTGACATCATTCAAGAAAAATTGTTTAGGAACAAAAGGAACTTTCAGTGTGAACAAACAAGCTGTGCTGGCAACTCGAGCTGTATGTTGGCTGGTCTCGGGCCAGCGTGGGGGTGGTGAGGCTCTTATACAACAAAGCTTCCTTGCAGACAGTCCAGGTTCCAAGATCTCAAAAAAACTTCCCATGAAGACTCAGCGTGGGACCCACTGAGGAACGTAACCTGCCTGTGTGTGGTTGCCACTCTGCTGAAAGGGAAAATGTATGTCGCCAAATGTGCAATGTCAGGAATCATATTAAGCATTGACATTTGTGTTTGCGTATATACGCGATCGCAGTTGCAGCTGGATTCACTCACGGTTATGTACATTCAGATACAGATGCTTCCAGTCTCTGGCAGCTTAGAGGACAGGTCTGCGTTGCAGTAATGAAAAGCATATGTGTTTCAGGAGACTAAACCTCCTTCGAGCTCATCTTCTTTTGGCAAACGCTCTCATCCTCACCTCAATCTATCTACCCCCCTTTTTTTTCTCCTACAGGCTGTCTAGGCATCTGTGTTGCACGAATGAATGTGCAAGTGATTCTGTGTGTTGATCAGAGTTGGGTGGTGTATGCATTTCACATCTGGCACGCTCACAAGCATTATAAGCTCTTTGCATCCTTCTTGCTTCACCCCATATCTGGTTTCTCTTCGCAGTGTCCACAATTTCTTTCCCGTTTCTTATTGCTCTGGAGCCAGCAAGGTCACTTGGTTCCTTATCAAACCATGACCGTGATGTGGACCAGAGAGTTTAAAGAGTTACCAAAGTGATAAGGTGTACCGATTTGCCATGCATTTTAATTCCCACAGGCATTTATTATCAAAATATAATCGCGAGAAATGATGGTGGAGTCCAGGTAGATTGGCAGCAATAGCAGCCCATGGTTGAACGACTTCAATAACCAGGCCAGCAGATGAAATTCAAGAGCATTTGGCAGATATTGACAGAACATTAGCATGATCAGTTTAGGTTTTTGAAATTTGAACGTGTACAGCAAAAGTTTTTGACCATAGAGCCACTAAGGGTCAGCTGTTAAAGGCACTGTGAGGAGAAACAAGATACAGGGTGATGCAAGAAGGACACAAAGAGCGTATAATCCATGTTCTTGGCTTATAACTTTGAAAGAGTTCAATAAATCACAATTCTTTGGCTAACTTTTCATCAGTGGTAAAGGTTATAAACATTTCCTGACAACTGCAGGAAGTGCCTTGGGCAAGTTATCTGATTTCATAAAATATATGGAATCAGAAGATGTAAGAAGAAATTTTTGCTCATAGTTACCTGATAATATAAGAAAAAAAACCCCTAAATTTGCTAATTACGGTGTCCTCTAAAGACCAGTTGGTTTCACATTTGTTCAGTTTTGCCCAGAAGCCTTTAAAGTTTCATCAACAATGGGTTTTTATTTTTCTTTCACATTTTGGCCTCTGATTTTTTTAAAAATTTGATTAACTGTTTGACAAACATTTTAAAAAAGTTAAGTTAATTGTCATTTAAGGTACTGGCAGCCAAAAAAGGAAATATCAAATTTCCTATTTCTATATCAGAATTGCTTCACTAGATATTGGTGAGTGAGTTGTATTGCTTCACATGGGCAGAAGTTGTCATGCTTGCAAAGAATGTCAGACTGACTGTCTTCAGTCTTTTGAAAATGGCAGGAAAAGTTTATTGGAGGAAATTGTTGATTTGCTTCATTCATGAGCTTGAACTGACTGAGAAGGAAAAAGGAGATTTTTCTCTAGACTATACAACTTACCAAACTTAAGCTAAAGCATGATTACTGGATATTCTTATTGTAAAAGCGTTCCCAGGTAAGTGTATTTAAGACAGTTTTTTAGGACATTTACAACCTAAATGCCAGATTAGGTGTTGGTACGACATATTATTTTTTCTCCCAAGACACTTTTAGCATTAAAAAATGAGAGTGAAAGGCCAAAAGGAAGACTATATCCACTAATGTATCACTTTATTTGTCACATATATCTGAAATAAATGCAGTCTAATGAAAATGTCAATATTTGCATGAAAGAAATCTTACTTCTATTAAATGCTTTTAGCATGTATTAAGATACATCACATGATAATTAGGTCATATTGGTAAGATAAACAGCCACATTACTGTGTTCACAGTATTAATGTTGTTGTTTGTTTTTGGCTGGCTGGTAATGGTGAGAGCCTCCGTCAGAGAAACGGCGTTATGAATAGCAACAAATAACCCATATCTGGCCTTTTGATGAACTGTTGGGCCAACAATTTGCAGATTTGTTTTATTTTGGTGCAACCACCACCACCAAAAAAAACCCCAAGACAATGACAAAAAACGCTAACTAGAACAAGAACATGTTTCATGAACAAAAGAAAGTGCCACATAAAGGTAAGCCCAGAAACAGTTGACTACCAGGCAGAATTTGGTTTCTTCCCTCTACTCATTGCTATTTTCTCAGACATTTGAACCACAAACTTTAGGAGTGTAGACACAAATAAAAAGCTGACTGTACAACACTGTCAGAACAATAATGAGTAATCTCTCTGAAATGTTGCTTTGAAGACCCTTGTTGATAAAAGGAATAAACAAAATACAAAATACACAAAGATAATTAAGAAAAATAGGATAAAGACTGCACTTGCAAGCTTTCGTTGCTCTAAACCGATGTAGACACAAATAACCAACAGTGTAGTCAATTATTTTCACATAGTCCTATAACATCTCCCATGCAGACACATCCTTCCTCGTAACAAAACAGATCATTGAAATAGTACAATAAAACTACCCCAGTAGCGAAAACTGTAAACTTTATGTTTCGTGTTTACAGCCTTCAACCTGCTTTAAAGTAACAAGTAAAGTAACTTGTAACAGCCAGATTTTGGCTAGTGAATCCACCTTTGCATGAGGCAAGACCAGAAAAGTATCCAACAGCTGTTTATAAGAGCAAAAGAAGTTCCCCCTTCCAGCTTTCAGTGCATTGTCAAAACTGAACGCTGACAAGCTTCACAATTAGCGTAACATTTACAAGATCTCGCATGAGTTGCACTTCAATTCCCCACAGTCACGCCACTCACAAAACTAGCTGCTGTTCTCTATTACAAGTCAGGCAAGGTGCATATGTGGAGTGCAACGTCACTGCATGACTTATACACGAGAACAACCGGCAGCTCCTTATGCGTGGATGGGTATCCCTCTAAAAGATATATACTGGTTTTGACGTTTGCATGACTTTAGCAACAGCGTGCGGGTCAGTGGGTTTCTGTGCAAGTAGCACATCTGGCAAGCCCTTCGCAGACAGGCACTGATGGAATGGATTATACCTATATGCACGTGGTTGTCTTTGAGGTAAACTTTACATTTGTATATTAATGGAAACATTATACTTGCAAGGTACATAGAAAGTTCTCACATCCAGATATACATGGATGGCTTCAGGCAATGTTCTTCTAATGAAATTTAAAAAAAAAAAAAACTCATTATACTCAGATCACTAAACCACCACAAAGCAGACTATATTATAACTCCTTCGTGAATTCACGTTCATCCTTTTCATGTAAAAAACTTTAGGGCCTTTGATGAGTTATTCCGAGTTATTCTAGCCAGTCATTCAGTCAGTTATTTAACATATAAGAGATTAATATGGATTTCGAATGCAAATGCAGAGATGCTAATTGTTATTTGGAAGCATGTAAGTCGCTGCTTTTGATATTGTTTGTTTCGCTTTATTCCCACCAACTTAATTTCTGCCATGTGCACCTGGTGAGGGAGAGGGAGAACTCAAACATAAGCCAGGAATATTTCACAAGGAATGCTCTGCTATTTCCAGCCAAAACCAACTTCCGCCAAATACTGGATATTAGGTCATTTTAACAAAATGGCCCTCCAGCAAGTCTTGTTGAAGGGTGGGGGTGTGGCAGTCCGAGGGGACCCTCCTGTAACGTGCTCCATGTGTTATCAGGACTACAAGATGATTGCTTCGTTCCTTATCTTCATAAACACAGAGGTAGGCTGAGATTGTATCAGCAGTGCTAAGGGAAATTAAACGCTAGCGCAACAGTGCTACAGCGCCAACGGGGCACATACTAAAATACAGCAAAGGAAAATATTTACAGTTTAGTGTCAGAGAGAAGGGCTGTGGTAACTTTCAACATGGAGGTTTCCATATATTGTAAGGGTCTAACGTTACAATAACATTAATCAGTGCTCTGGCACCATTGTGTGGCAGGCGCTGATGGCTGTTAGCGCTCTGCCAGTCATCACTCCTTAATACTCTTAATACAGATGAGGTCAAGAAGTGGTGGGATCTGAACGGCCCCTCTCACTCGGTTAAACAGCTGCACGGCCAGTATAAACCAACTCTGACACAAACACACAAGTGATAAGAAAACTTCTAAAACCACTACAAAAGCACGTGCGATATATCTGTGCAGATCTGTTTACTCAGATGATAAATTAGTGTAATAAAAACTTTACATTTGCTCACTTTACCTAGTCTATAACTATAAATCACATTTTCTTTCAAAGTACTCCAAAAGTAAATATAATGCAAAAGATTAGAAAAAAAAAACATCTGTTCAGGCTTTCACAGCTGTATCGCATAAACTGATCCAGAGCATGTTTCTAAATATTTCATAGACCTGTAAATTTTCTCTCTCATTTTAAAATACAGGCAAGTATGATTGTACATCAAATATTAATGTTCATGACCCAAAAGTATATTTGTAAATGTTCATCCTACCTGGTTTAGGGGCCTTTCCACCTTGCCCTGTTGGTTGAGGAAAAGAATATTATATGAGGACTGTATGATTACATGATATAAAACTACACACAAAAGTTCATATGCCACAATGGTAATCCCCCCCACCCACTCCCCCAGCTTTGCATTGTAAAATATTCAGCTCCAATTGATGTCAAATGTTTTGTCTTCCTATCACGGAGGCTGTCGTGTCTGTTTCTGTTTACCGATGGTCAGATCTTGGGCCTCATTATTGGTTCTGACAGCACCTCTGTTAAAGCATGTAAATGTATGTAAGGTGTTTTTCTTTTCTTTCTAAATCTTCATACCTGTTGGCAGTCCTCCAATGCCAAGTCCACCAGTCCCAACACCTCCTGGAACCAAACCACCAGGAACCACACCTCGCCCTCCAGCTCCATATCCTCCTACTGTGTGAGGTGAAAGATACCAGACAGAGTAACTGTGGATGTGATTCATACCTAACGGTCCAAAGAGCCATTTAGACTAAAAGAAATGTGAGAAACAAATACTGTTTTCATGACTGAGCAATATTCTACAAAAATCTTTGTATCACAAATAGAGAAAAGAGTGAATGCTCTACAGACACAGGGAGGAAAACAAAACAGCAACCTTTATCAAATAAGCCAACTCAAAGTGTTAGTTCATCTAAAAATGCCTTTCATCAGCAAATGTTTCATCAGAACATGAGGAGGCTTAAAAAAATGCTTCTTTGCACATGAGACAAAATCGTAGACATTGTGTAATACATGATACAACATAAAAAATATACTTTATTACTTTTATTTCCAAATTACTGATAGAGCTGTGTCTGCAGTGCGTCTATGATAAAACAGAAGCAAATGTTCATATTTCATATTAATGGAAAAATCATAAATCCTCAGACTCCACTCACCTGCAGCTTTGGCTGGTTTATAGCCTGCAGGGCCTCCTCCAGCCGGCCCTAGTAAAATAGCAGACATACAGATTATTGATTTATGGGGTGCCTATATGCAGCACGGTAATAGACCTTTTTTTTTTTTTTTTTTGGTCAGAACTTTATCATCACAACAGCTGACTTTTGTTTTCCCCTCTCACAGGACACCTGGAGATAGTATTGCTACACTGTCTATCATTGTATAGATGTAGTCTTAAAATTTTATATAATGATGGATCATTTAAGTATTTGTATGGTTCAAGACTTTATTTTGGGCACTTCAGGTTTCAGAGTTTTCTAGAAAATAAAAATAAGCTATTAAATATACATGTGCTAAATTTTGCCTTTTCAATCATGAACGGTATCCACATCAAAAGCTTTAGTAAAGTTTCTGCCCCCTATGAAGGTTTTACTAAAGACAAACAGATTTGTTTGTCGTTGTTATGGTTCTGTCCTGGACAATTTTTGTTGGACTGTCCAGTGGATGGTGTTACCTGGAAAGAATCCGGTTCCTGGTCCAAACTGAGAGCCAGGTGGTACGTACACACCTGGAACACACACAAAGCAAAAAAAAAAATTCTTCTATGACCATATTCATGATACTAACAAACCCCCAACCACACCGTTCATACTCGTCAATGTTTTACTGATTTTTTTCCCACTTTTTTATTGCACATCATGTAATATTTTTTATTCCTATACAACAACCTCATTTATTAGACATTCTCAAATGCATCAATCATCTTTGACCCAGACAGCAACATTGAAATCTGTCCTTCATGAACATCTGGCCTGCATCGGCGCAGTGATGGAGTGCATGAAGAAACGTGAACACAGGGTCTCCAGCCAGAACCAGAGTGAAAACAGAAAAAAAAAGAACTTTATAGCTGATGAGGAGCAAGTTCAAATTGTTCTCATACTGATGAGGTACTGCAGTTGGAAACTTTCTTTAGGAAAAGTGTTTCAGTTCTCTGGACACGCTCAGGCCCTCTCAACCCCCTCATGTATCCTTCGGCCTTTTTTTCTCGCCTGATTTCTGGCTACAACTCAAAGTAACTCCTGAGATGGTCGTTCTGGATCCCAGACATGGTGGCCTCATGTGTTTAAGGAATAACAACAGAAATCTTTTTTTTTTCAGGAAAAAAAGGAATAAAAAGTATGACTCTAGTTGTTCTGGGACAACTAACAGTTTAATTCTGTGGGACTAGTGAGCTAAGACAAGAGTAACAAAGTTATACTTTTTTCAGGAAAAAACCTGGTTTGCATCACAAAAATACAATGCAAATGAGAGAATGGGGCTGCAGAACCACAATGATTATGTTTAATGGCTCTCACATATGTTGAGAGGCCAATTAATTTAAGCCACATGTCAAAGGCAGTCATGTGTTTATTAGAGAATATTGTGTGAACACTGGGCTTCCAGTTCTGTCCACCGAGTCTGGTTATTAGGAGAAGAGAATTACAAGGCATTACTGTCTAATCACACCATAGCTGAAGCAATACCCAAGCTCAAAAGTACAAATCTGTGAATTTTGTTGAGGATGTTGTCACACAGTTTCACGGTGATGAAGCCTTGGAGCTGTTCACTAATGAGCTGTGACAGAGTAAATGGACCCGTGCCACAATAATGTCCATGTTCTATTCATTGGACATCCGAGGTGAAGAAAAGGATTAGTTTGTGCCAGTCAGTGGAACTGCAAAATCCAGAGGTGTTTGGGCTGGATGTCACGATGTTATCGTATAGACAGGCACCCCAATGTAGATTGACGCGGTGCTGATTTGACACTCGTTTCAAAATTGGGAGATTCTCTTAGGCCTGACGACGAGAAAAGAAAAGTGTATCTGGGAAAGACGATTGCACTCTTGGTTAGGGATTTTGATTTCTTGGTTGCAGATTCTGGGTTTTGGTTCTGAGATTTTGGGTATTGATTCCCAATACATTTGGTGTTAAATTGATGCCATAGAAACCTGGCTTTTTTTTTTTAAAGTAGCACACAGGAACTTTTGATATTTTTTCCTCAGAGGGTTCCTCTATAGATGTAGAGGGTAACTTACTTTTAAAACACTGTCCAAGATTAACTCGTGCTTAAACTTGATCAGTCACTTTTGTTTTCTCTTTCATCCTTTTTATTTTTTGACTCTTAGTTGCCATGATTCCTACTGTACTTCAGTGAGATAGTTTCATTGTTGTTAATAATGTAATAGTGTTATAAATAAGGGGCAAAAAAAATGTCTGGCTGCAGCTACCATTTGTTGCAGCGTCATGCATCAAAAAAGCCAGAAAAAAAAAAGTAGCAAGTTTGGGGTTGGGTGTAGTTTCCCAGCATAATCGAGACAATATGTCTGCTAATAGGATTTTAACACTCCATCTCCAAATTGCTTTTTTGCACTCATGCCATATGTCAGTTAGTCCATTTACTTCTATGGGAACCATTGTATTTTCTGCAAAACTCAACCTTCTGGTGTTTTTCAGAACATTTAAAGATCCACAAACTGACTTTTTTTCCCCCATGTCAGCAGTAATTTGGCATTAGCAACGTTATCATCATTAGGGGTTACTGCCCACTGGGGTTGGTTTTGAACTCCTTTGGGCACAGTCTGCATTTTACGCAGCGTAAATAAAGTCTAAATGAATAAACACACACACACACACACAAACACACATATATATGTATATATATATATATATATATATATATATATATATATATATATATATATATATATATATATA
>JAOWBL010000005.1:10430426-10446470 GCA_028564865.1 Zenarchopterus dispar | reverse complement strand
ATGTATGTATGTATGTATGTATGTATGTATGTATGTATGTATGTATGTATGTATGTATGTATGTATGTATGTATACAGACTATTGCAGATATATCTGATATCTGCAATGTAAATGCAGATATCAGATATGTCTGCATTTACATTGATTACCATCAAAGGAAACAACACTGAAGGTAGATGGAAACTGCTGCTGACCTGGAAAAAATAAGGCTGCAAGGGAGAAAAACTGTGCTGTTTTCAGGGAGTGCAGCCAGAGGAAATGGGAAAAATAGTACGTGGACCTGTTTCCATTGGCGCATACATATAACTCCATGGTATTTACACCACTATGTTGTCCGCTGGTTCAGTAAAAGAAACTGCAGTTCATCCACCTCATTACTCTTGAAGTTATGAAAAACACAACAGACAATATTCTCTAAGCTATTATTCTCCAAAACATTCTTGGAGGTCAGTAAAGCATTCGGTATATTTTCAAATCAAATAACCAGGGTACATTGTACAACTGTTTTTAAGCCAGTTGTCACCATTGTGTGAGTTGCATTTACTGCATTAACAGAGGAAACGCACAAAAACGAGTGCACATCCGTTCATTCTGGTTTATTTCTACATTTGCATAATGCCCAATGATGATCTGGGAATGTCCAACTCTATGCATCTATGTTAAAGCTTGCACATCCACTGGTCATATCTGTTTGATACCACCAGGAGGAGAAAAAGTGGAAATAGAGCACTTAAACCAGCCAAAGTCCCAACCATCATTCTGGGAGCATGTGATGGACTCCTGGTTGATTTCTCCTGTGCTCCTTCTGAACGCTGCTTTTCTTCACAATAATATAATAAGAGCTCATACCTGTAGCGGATCACCAATTTTAAACTGCACCTTAAACTGTGGTCGAAGGATAATCAAGTATGTGAGCACTTTTAACTTTAATTTGACTTTTAGGTTGTTTTTTTTTGTTTTTTGTTTTTTTGGGGGGGTTGTAATGTGTTATAGCGTTCTTTCTATCACTTAGCTAGGGACAACAGATGGAAATTAGCATCTTTGCTATAATCTGACATATTTACACTGTTATTTACCTGTGGTCATTAATATGTACTGTCCCTATCAAATAAATAAATAAACACATATCCTATTTGTACTGTTAAGAGAACCATATGTGCTTCTGCAGAAACCATCAATAGGCCTTCAGAGACAAACAGACTGAAAGAGGAAGTCAAGAAAGCATCAATAAATTACTACTATTTACAGAAGAATGAAGCCAAGAGCTATGAAGACTTCCTTTATACTTAAAAAATGTATCTTTTTTTTCTATCATTTAAATGAAAATAACTCTTGGTAATTGAACAGGTCGAGCTTATTATTCTGCAACATTTCAATTCATTTGGAGAATTTTGAGCGCCACAAGAGACAATTAATGTATACGCAGTTGTAATTTTAATTTGGACTTGAGTGTGGCCACAGTTTAAGACTTTAGTGGATGAGCTGCCACTAAGCAAGGAATATAGCCAGGTAAATTCAGGAAATCAACCAGACATGTAGGATTTACTGTCCGTATATGCCTAAGCTTCCAGAGGTATTTTCCAGATTAATCACAGTTTGCATTAAGAAGTAATATTATTTTTCTCTCAAAATGTCCTTTTGGGTCTCACATGAGTTATTAATGGCCTCTGTTGGAAGTTGTAACTGTAGTCAAAACATACAAACCTCAACCATTTACGTGGGGCAGAAACTGCTAAACACTAATAATTTGGAAATTAATATTAAGATGAAAGTTTTAGAACTTTTTGGCACTAATGTCAGATAAAATTTTATTAAACTTTATTGATCCCACAGCTGGGAAATTCACTGGCCATAGCAGCTCAAAGTCAATATAAAAAGTTCAAAGAATCAAATACTATATACAAAAATGTACAATATACCAATAAAGATTGAAAAAATAATAATATAGCCTATATACATAATAACAACTGTGCAGGGGTTTGAGAGGTTAAGAGACAAAGTCAGAGACAAAGTCCTGAATATTATAATATAATCTATGATCACCTGAGCTGCAGTCTGTGATGCCCATATGAGCAGTTTTTCTTTCTTTTGAATGCTTTGAAAAAGAAACAGTTTTAAACATTTTTGGAGGTGTGCGTTGCTTATTGAATTACAAATCCTCCAAATGCATGTCAGCCGTCAACTTTGCATAAACAGGGTAAAGTTGAAGTACAGTCTGAAGAGACTTTAAGGACAATTGTTAATGTACATGTTAGGCGTAAGCAGGGTCTACATACGAAAAGTCAAATGTTCTGATTCTCACTTTGACCTTTTGTGCCATGTGAAAGCGCCCTGGAACATAAGCAGGGCTTTGGGATGGTTTTACAGACCCTGTGACGTCTATCTCCATTACCAGGAACTAACCTGGCCAGCCATCCTAAATTTTTCTGCTTTGATGCAAAGAACTCCTCTGGTTCTTCTTGATTCAACTTAAATTTTCAGGGGACAGTACCTGCCAAAGCAGAAGAAAATGTACCTGGATGCCACACAACCCTGCAGAGAAATGAACCGTGTGATGTCAGCCGTCTTGCTCATTCTTGCATGGTCATGTATGTCAAAGCCTGCACCTGTAGCAATTGGTTTGGTGCTTTGTGTACCAGATGAAATGGGTGAGAGTAGGAGAGATACTAGACCCATTTCGTGAAACAAATTTTTCATGTAGTCAGTGGGTATGGCTGACCAGATATGGCACTGCAATGACAATTCTCAGTTATGTCTGAAACAAGTTAAACTGACTTGTTTTAAGTTTTTCAATTAAAACTGACTTGTTTCAAAACTGAAAATATTTGTCCAAACAGTGATTGATATTAATATTTTACAGCAGTTCACCCATCAAAATACTGCTACAGTTATAACTGTTATTTGGTTTTATTTGTTATTTGGAGTGTCATGAATACTCCTTATTCATGACACTCTACAGTTGTCATGAATAAGTAGTCTAGCTTTTTCGAACTAGACTGTAAATATGTTTATTTCTCCAGAGTTGGACATAGGAATCAATAGAAACTGATTCACCTTTGGAGAAAGCTCCAGGTGGTCGGTGGACAAACTTCAGTGTAACTTCCAGGTCCACTTCAACCTGGAAGTTAGATTGTTGGTATTTGAAGGAGATTCAATGGCTGAGGGGACTGAGGAGAATCACCAGAAACTAAAACCATATTATGATCATCACTAGACTTTAATTTCATACAGAGAGCAGCAGTTAATTGCTTCTGATATCGACAACTTCATATTCTTATTAAATTTTGCATCAAACAAAGCAACAGTACTGCAGGGAAATATCTAGATTCAATGAGAAAATTGCAGTCTAAGTGGAACATTTATACTGGCTGAAATATTTCACTTTATAGGGGACATGGGTTATTGCACCCAAAAATAATGACCGAATAGTTGAGAAGCTAGGAAATTGTAAGTCATAACTTGTTTCGTTACTCAATCAAATGAAAGCCAAAGATGGATTTTTCCATCATATCTCCCGCGTTAACTGCAGTTTTACAATTGCTCTTTGTGGCTCTAAAGAGCTTAGGTTTACTTCATTTACAAAGAGCTGGTGAGTAATGTGACATTTCCCCAACCTTGTGCTGTGGTTGTTTAATAATTAGTTTTTGGGGAGGACTGAACAATTAGCTTGACTGTTGGATGTGGAAAACAGTGAGAGCTCACCATACACATAACCTAACAAACAGAGGTTGTGTATTTTCTTGACAAAAAGCAGAGCCCTTCATGATGACAACGCACAGTTTGGGAAGTTCTGAGAAACACTATTTTGAAATCTGTTTACATCAGCTACTTCCCATTTGTGCAGTCATACTTTCATATTATATCTATTAACAAATCAAGAAATGTTTGCAGTGTCCAAAGCCAACATGCGCTGCAACCTTTGACTGCTTAAGAGAACTGCACAAACCCGTGTGATGTCACAGCTTAGTGTTACGGGGTTCTTTCCACACTCTGAATAACCAAACAGGCCTGGCCAAAACCTTTGTGGTGGTGATGTTTTTATTGCCGGCCTCCCAAGTGTGTAGTAGAAAGTGACCAAAAAACAAAAAACTACCATTAAGATAAATGGAAAAAAATAAGTAAAGCAATCACAAATGAGTTATTCAATAACATTCAAAAATGTTCACATTTACACTAGTCTGCATCTCCAATTTCAGTACCTGCTGTGTTCTCATCTTCATCTTAAGGCAGACTGACTAGACCATACCAGGACATGGTCTATTGACCATTAAGCCCCTCCTACTGGGTGTAACATTTCAATTAACACTAATTCATCATCTAAATAAATTTTATAGAAAAATACAGTCATTTATTTACCACACATTATTGTTCTTTTTGTGCTTGTTGAGGTGTGTGTGTGTGTGTGTGTGTGTGTGTGTGTGTGTGTGTGTGTGTGTGTGTGTGTGTGTGTGTGTGTGTGTGTAGGTGTACTGTCTGCTGTGTCTTATTTCCTGTGAAGTGGTTGTGTGCACTTCAGAGGCCCACTCCATCACATTTAGCTTTGCTAAGCTTTGTCCCCAAACTGCTTCAGGTCAACCCCCACACACACACACACCCTCCCTCCCCCCTCCCCCGAAAAAAACCCCCACAGTGGTCTCTTAGTATATCTGACAGCACAAGCCACATTATCTCTCACATAAAAAGGATCATGCTCTGTTTATGGTCTTTATTGATACCTCAAAAGTTAAGTTAAGACAGTGCTAAGCGCTGAGCAGCTAAAGTGACGACTGGTAGGCTTGAACTAGAATAAGATGTCAATCAAAAGTCCATGCAACTAGATTTAGTTATGCATGAATAGATGGTTTTATGTCATTTTACCTGATGAGCTAAATAAAATTTTACAACTCTGTGTTTTGTCATGCACGTGAATTATAACTATGCAGACCAAAACTGGTTTTATGAAGGCTGTAAATATGAGTATTTATTCTGCAACCTTGGACACTTTAATGTGGGCTTGCATGAAGACTGATTTGCTTTTGAAGTCAGATTGAGTTTGGCTCTCAGACTGGACGTAACCCCGTGGCTTAAACTGGGTTTGGCCTCTTCTAAGGAAACTTGTCAAGAAGCAGAAAGAGCAAAGATGCAAAAACTGTGCTTTCTGTTTTAAATCTTAGACACAATAGATGTAAATTTAAAATCACTTTTAAAAATCGACTTCACTTCATGATATAACAGATTTCATTTTCCCTCTCAAGACTTGTGCAACCTTTTTCTCAGTGACATTTCGCAAAATGCAGAATAAAAGTTTGGTGTGTCAGTACTTCAACCCCCTTAATCGAATCTGGTCGCTTTTTGAGTCAAGTCTTTCCAACACATGGCAACAGGGAATCATTACAAGTTTGGATAAGTTATTTCTGATTTTTTTTTCCCAATGGTTTTCAACAGATTTGGACTCTTGGGTAGCGGTATTGTCGTCTTGATCAGGGCAGAGGAACAAGCAGTGGTTGAAGATAATCATCAACCATGTGAAATCACTAAAAACTAGTGGAACAATCAGATCACATTGTGGCTCAGCTCCAGTGATGGATTAATGTGATCATCTCATCCATTAGAGCTAAGACAGGTTACAAGTGTTGAAAACCCAACAAAGAACTACATTCACTATTCACAGTTTTAGGCTCTTCCTTAGTGCGCCTTCATAAAAACTAATTTTTTTATATAACCCTTAAAAACAGAAATATGACTGAATATTGCCAACTCAGTTATGTCAACCTCTGAAACAGCCAGTGTAAAACCCTAATAAAATTAATTATGATTTTCTAAAACCCCCTGTACACGATTAAGCAAGTATAAAAATGGATGGTTAGATTTTGCTAAAACTGATATAAAATGTTTAGTTCTGAATGGAAATTCAGCCAGTATTCGTCATCGGTTTATTAAAACCTTTTATTAAAAATAGGTGGTAATATTGCTCTCATATTGTTTGGAAATTGAAAAGAACTTGGACTGCAGTAGCGTTAGATGAGGAGAACAACTTTCCCAACAGAAACAAGCTCAAACTGCTGACCGACTGAGATTGCGGTTAGCAGCTCACAGCCAGGTGACGCTTGCTTGCAGAGAGACTAGAAGGAATAATCTAATTCACTGCATTTCTCCTCTTATTGTTTGTTTCATAAACCAGACATAGATCAGTACCAGGAGATTTGATCACTTATAGATGCGATTTACAAGTGAATCAAAATACAAGCCAGTGGAAATGTTAGGAGGAGCTACTGTCCAAACACCCTCACAGTACAAGCTGTTTCTGCAAGTTCAAGCGTTAACTAGCAACTTTGTGATAAATGTGTATGCATTTAGGTCAACAACTGTCCATTCATAAAGGAACTGGATGCATAAGTCTTACAAAGGTAAGAATCATAATAAAGAAAGTATGTGTTATATGATGAAAAGTTAACTATCAGATATTTACAGTCCAGCTCTTTTTGTGTATTAGAACAACCTCTGCATTTATAAACCTCTAGTCTGATCCAGAGCTGTAGCTTTAAAGAAAAATATTATAATTTTTAAAGTAAAACATTTCAGCCAAGATGTTAGTAATCACTTCTGGCTCTGAGATTTGATGCAGAGTGACTTCCCGGTAAGGCAACATGCTTTGAAGTGAAACTCTAAAATGTTCTTGGAATTGCCCAATCTCTTTCTCGGGATACATGCCAGACAGAGTAAGACACAAATACATGGAATAAAGGTCTTTCACAAGAACAAACTGTGTTCAATCAGCGTGTTTAACGAAACAGATCCGGCCCAACTGAGCGTAGAGTGAAGTCACCTCAAAACAAATTACACCAAGCCACTCTGCATCAACAAATTAAAATGTTTTAGCAGATCTAACTATAAAGAAGGTAAAGGCAAACCTCGATGTAAGAAAAATCTGTACATTGGTCCCCCAATGGATTCAAAGTGTTTCTTTAAATGTAAAGCAGAGTTGTTGAGCAATGGGATGGATACAGTAAATGTCACATTAATCCAGCATATTGTAGTTGGCACTCAACCTTGCCAGAAAAAGGATTAGAGCCAAAGAGGTGTTTACAGCACATTACCAAGATCTGACACACCACTTCCAGTCTGCCATCTTGCACTCTGTTTATGTACCAGTATGTACCAGCAATGCTGTGGTAGTGCTTCAGAATTAGTGTTTTGTTACTGCCAATGAATGCTATCCAAACTGCACTGATTTCATTCAAATAAAACCAAGCAAGTTTCCCTGATTTATATCTTCAGTTCCTCAGAGCCAGTCTGGCCAATGTGAATATAGGCAAATGGGCTTCGAGCTGTACTTTGGAAAGTGTCATATATGTTTTTGGAAATCATGAAGGACTTGCACAGCTACTTTTCCTGCTTAATCAGATCTGATTTCTGAATATTTAGCCACTATATCTATGCTGTGGGACAAACTAATTTGTGGCACATGTCCACTTGGAATGTATGGATGGATATACATCAAGGTAAGGACCACAAAGAGGATACGCATAATAAATTCTGAACATCTACAGTGTTTAAAAAAAGACAAAAAAAGAAAGGATTGAGTCTGAATCAACTATATAACATAGCACTAGAAATTAAATGCCATTCAGCAAAAAGCTCAATCAAAATTAACTTTGTGCATCCGACTTGATTTTCAATATACAGCTGGTCAGTTTCATTCATTACACAAGAGAAAACCAACAAACACACTATACGCAGGCTGGAATGGTTGGGAACTACTTCCTGGAAAAAGATTCATCAATGAAACATATTTCTGGTGCAAGAATGCCCCAACAGCTAATTTGTTCTGCCTCTGTAGGTCTAACAGGGGTCCAAGGGTGGCTACAAACTCTGCACAGAGGAAGAAATTAGTCCATCATAGGGACAGTGAGAGGCGGTCCACCACAAAAGCATTCAGGCCCACTGTTAAACACATAGCCAAGTGACAAGCAAGCTAAAGACTCCCTATTTTTGTTTCGGCCGTGTCCTTCAGGGGCTGCCACAGCAAATCACCTATCTCCATCTAACCCTATCTTCTGCATCCTCACAAGAAAAACTAAGCAATCAAAAAATAATCATCATCATCATTATCATAATGATTCCACCAGGTTTTCAACCATTCTGGTAGGATACTGGCCAGACCAGCCATATTGCAAACTTTATCACTCAACTTGAGCTATTACCCACTGGGAAAACCTTGCTGCCTTGCTCAGCACCCTGGAAGAGCCTGCACCACCTAAAGCCAGATCTTCCTCCCACTGAAAACGGGCCCGTGCATCCTTCCTGCAGCTGCAGTAGCACCAAAAACGCCAGCACCGGCGGGGTAAGCTGAGACCAGCACTGTGTGTCCGTGTGTCTCTCACAGGAACAACCATATAGAGACATTAATACTCTTATTGGCGTTCATTCAGAGTTGTGTTTTATTTAGCGTCAACTAAATAAAACAGCCAGTGACTGAAGGTATGATGGACTTGCTCCTGAATGTGGACCAAGAAGTAAAGGAAAGTGAACACTCTAAAGCAAGAACACACACCGGGGAGGGACTACTGCACCTTCGTAGGATCACTGTGGATGCACAGCTGGAGTGGAGGTTGAATGAAGAGGGGATTTCCAGTACGTCTTCATACAGCTATTTCTATGTGGCTGAAGAGAGAAGCTGCCTCTCCAAATCACTTACTATGAACAACAATGAAACAAAAATGTTATTTTATTGGATATGTAACACTAAGAACAATGGTTGTGGTTGTTGCAGCATAAAGGTAAGTCTACTTTTAACCCCTGACTTTATAGCACGTAGCCAGAGAGGAGTGCAAGAGAGGATGCATATATTAACGAACTACATGCCAGATGTTTCCTCTAAGACCATAACTCATTTATACTGGAAAGTTTACAGAAAAGTCTGGCTCTCCGTTATAACTCAAAGTGTGAATTTCTCAACCTAGAGAGGTGTTTTCTGGGCAAAAGAATTAAATAGGTGGATTGGGTGTTAATAAGGGTCATGTTACTCATAGATAATTTATCCTTGGACCATGCCCAGAGGACGTTTTTGTCAGTTTAAAGTCCACACACACAGATGGAACTAGTTTGAGCCTCACAGAAACGTTTGATATGGATGGATTCAGCACTCACTTGAGATCAAAGTTGTGCTATGTCATTATTGATACTCGTTGGCTGCTTTACCTGCTATATATTTCTAAGTCAAACACGCCTCAAAAATTCAGCTGAAATGTGGATGGCACAAAGAAGAACTGATAAATGTTCTTGAGACAGAGAGAAGAAATAAGGAAGACAGACTCCTACCAGCCTTGGCAAACTCTGTCAACATCAGTGGATTAAAAAAAAAAAAAAGCAAGTTAGACAGCTGGAATGAGTGAGACTTTATCTGGACAAAGCATTTATTTTAGGAATCTAACAAAATAACCGGGTTTTTATAAAAGACACTGAGATACTGGAGCACGGGGAACATAAACAGCTGTGACTTTTAAGCAAATAAATACAACAAAAAATGGACTGGACTACAGCACTTCCAGCCCCAGATGATTAACATGTTTTCCATTTGGGGTTGAATAACTCAAGAGAATGTCAGCCAAAACACAGACCAAGAGCCAATCAAAGCCGCACAAAAAGAGAAGAAAAAGCTAACTCACAAGCTGAATGATAGTAGGCGGTAAAGCATGCTCAAAACCTTTTTCCATCCCTATTTTAAACCGATAAAGCGTGACTTCAAAGTACATTTCAAACTAGTCTTTCACATCTGCACACAGTGTTACAAGTGGGGATCTGGTAAATCTTCAGGGAGACTCAGATACAGTCTGTCCCCCAGGAGTTCATCAGAGGGGAATTTAAACTCTGTGTTTTTGCTGAGCTGAAAAAGGCTTACTGGAAACATCGTTTTCTGACATTTTTTTAGGTAAGAATTTGTAGCTAGGTGAATATACAAACGCACACATTTAGGTGTGCCTGTTGAAGCCAGTTCAGCTGTGTGGAATATAGTAAAAATACTTTTATTTTAAGGAGACAAGCTAGGAGGATGAACTGTTATTTTAAATTTTAAAATCAGACTATATACAAATTATTCCATAATATACCCAGACAATATTATTGTGAGGATATGTGAGTTTATGTCTTACTTTTTTACCCTGCAGCAATTCAAAACCTGTTTGTCAACAGTACTGAATCTTATTTCTAATTTGCTGCAAAAAATAAGTGTGAAATATAAATATGATGAAAAGAACAACTTTACTAGAATTCAATATGTTTTCCCCCCAAAAGAGTGCTATGGTTATCTATCAATATTCTTTATTTTACCAAAGCAAAAAATGACAAAAATGATGAGCATACATTGCAGAATTGTATTTTTTTTAATTTAACTAAATGAAATAATAAAGCAATCGAAGATAGCTCTATATTTACTATATCTTTACTTTCATTGCATAGAAAAGTTGCAGTAAAGTATGAAGATAGTTTTGTAGGCTACATAAGATTTCACTGGAAGTACATCAAAATATTGCTTCATCCCTCACAGCTGGGAAGCACATACAAAACAAAAAACAAAATCAAAATCTTTTATTAATCACATACATTTTTTTTTAATTTTCATACAAACAACAAGGACAAAAAGAGCACTTGCTTCAAGTCTGTGATTGATGGAGCAAAGATTATGGGTCTGTTCACCTGTAGCCCACTTACCTCCTTGAAGAGAGGGCTGAATCAGTGCTGAGAGGAAGAGTCCACAGAAGAGCAAGAGAATGTTTCTGTTAGCCATCTCGCTCCAAAATGCACCACCCCTCTCCCGATCAGCTGGTTTTATTCGCTTCTCGCTAATTACCACGAGGTCCCCAAGGTCTCAAAGAGTAGTGAAGAAAGATAAAAGATATGGGACTCATGTAATTAAGAGAGGGCAGTGACTCTTGTTCAGTGGATCACTTTGCTTTTTTCTCCCTGTCTGTGTCTGGTGTTGCTGTTTTTATTCTGGTGACTCCTGCCAACAGTACAGACACTGCTGCCAGCAAGGAAAGAAAGTGAGAGAGAGGAAAAGACACACACGCACGGACACACGTGTATACGCGCACAAAAACACACACGCAGATCCCCTCCTCATCCAGAAGGAATTGAAATGTCTGCCAAGCATTTGCATGGATATGCACCACACTTATCTGTAACAGTCGGGAAGGAGAGTGAGGAAAAGCAAATCACACTCCAGAAGAATTACCTGCTCTACATGACTAATTTTCAGCTCATTACTTTTCAACACAAGCAGCCACATTGCTTTTGGTTACTTTGCAGAAGCAAATGAACCAGAAACGTTTGAGTTATAGGAAAAGGAGCACAGCAACTAGCAGCATGTTTCCACCAAACAAGATATTTTAGTGTCACTAGCTTCATGAATAAGCTGGCAAGGCAGGGTGGAAGGAAAGAAGTGAGAGAACTGTTGGCATCATGCAGATGGCAGGGTACAAAAAAACCTAAGAAACAATTATTGTTCTGAGCGGTGTAAAAGTGAGGACTCTTTATGAAGCAAGTGGGCTTCGGTAGATAGGACCAGGAAAATCTGGTCCTAAATTTCAGCACAAACAGTCAAACCTCGAAATAAATGAATGAAAAATGAAGCATGAAAGATGAAGTACTTTAATATTGTTTCAAGTTACCAAAAGTCACCAGAACAGTTTAATTCACTTTGGCTTTGGGTTCACAATTCTCAGAAACACTTTTGAGAGATAAAACTCAGTTCTTCCAAAGTACAATCCCTCATTTAATGTTATGACGATAGTGGTGGAAAGTGATGTCTGACATGTTTGTCATAGATGTTTTCTACAGTTTATTTCAGATAAAAATTCACATCATGGCTTAAAAGACATATTATAAGACATATTTTTCACACTTTTCAAACCATTATATGAGCCTTTTGTTGTTTGAGTGGCCATATTTTCATCCTGGAGACCATCTCCGTCAACTGACACAAGCTGCCAAGAAAAAAAAAAGTTGTGCAATGCTGAAAGTTTATAAAAAGCAGGAAGAAGCTCATTTGCTCCAGTTGTCTTCATGCTGTTGTGCACCAAAGAGAGAAATCATCCTATCCACTTAAAATGAAATAGTAATAAATGAAGATGCTGAAACCAGTACACCATTTGGAATAAAAGGCTTTATTTAAACTTAAATAAGGCCAACTAGTAAAACTATGAGACAGGAAGAACTTTTACTGTCCTCCATATGGAAAAGACATGAGAGATTAAATACTCAGGTTGAATATTGCTCCTATTCTGGCCTTTACATTTAGCAGGCAGTTTTACCCAAAGCAATTTACAATAAATGAACTTTTTATTTGGGCCAAGACAAAACCAGGGAGAGCATGCAAACTCTATGCAGAAAGACAGGAATCAAACCAGGAATGTTCTTGCTGTTAGCCAGCAGTGCTAACCGCTACACCACCATGCTGCTTCTCTTTACAGGAACATGTGAACCCAAGCCAATCCAGCTACATGGCCCACTGCATAAAAGACCCCCTGCATGTTGCTGCTCCCAACCAAAAGTCAGTGGATCAATCCTGAGCCATGTGTTGAAGTCTCTGAGTATGACTCTGAACCTCACACTGGCGCCCAACAGTATCATTAGGTTATGATTGCAGAAAGCATTATGATGTATAAAGATAGCATACAATTAGCATACAGTTAGCATTTCGCAATATACAGATAGCATACAGTTAGCTAACCCTAACCCACAGTAATAGGAAGCACTGTGTGTTTGTGGGAATAAGAGACTGTAAAAACACCGCAAAGCACCCAGAAACATATGTAAGCAATTTGTAAGCTAGAAAAGATTAAAAAGATACTATATAAATGAAGAACTTTCACCACTTTAAAGTTTTCATAGTTTGTCATCCATCTGACAACACCTGCAGGACTTGATTATTTCTGTTACAAGTTTCCAAATTTAAAATATGCCCTCTTCAGCCAAAGTAAATACACTCACTGACCACTCATCCTGAGTGTTTATCTCTTCTCTTTTCTGTTAGCACCTGTGTTTCAGGGATCACCTGTATCACCAGTTGTGTTTAGTTTGAAAAAAGAAAATAAAATAGTTGTACTTCAGCAAATGAAGCAACTCAGGAGTTCGTTTAGGCAGGCAATGAGAGCAGCGTTTCTTTTTTTTTAATACGCTCCTCTACATCGATTCGTTCCCATTGAGCCCACTTCATTCATCTATTTAAGAAACAAACAGCATTCATCTCTGCCTTGCCAAACATCTGTGCATCAGCAAAGCTTTCTGGTCTTCAAAAACCCCACCACAATGCCAACATCCACCTGTAAACCTAGGTTTAAGTTGTTGTTTCATCACCTCCAACATGGGGAAACTGTAAGTCTTGTGTCTAACCGGAGCATGAGTTGACTGACTGAAAAGCCTTTTAAAGTCATGGTTTAAAAATGACTTCAAAGTAAGAAAAAAAGCTACAAAAGCTCTCACTGTATTTTTGTCTCTGTTTACAAAATGTAATATCAACACTTTAGTTTAAATCTATTGACTGACTGATGAAAATTTTCCCAAAAATTATGCCAATACAATATTTAAACTAGAGCTTTATTGGTACCAGCATACATACTCTGCAGATTCATCTCTACTCAACATGTCTGGCTCTTACTAAGTCAACACCTCATTGCTGACAGGGCTGTCAGTGTCCATCTTTTTCAGCTCCCCTGAGACACATTTTTGAGATTTTAAGTGGAAGAGGTTGAGAAGAGGTCCTTTCTCTGGAAGGAGCTGCAGCCAAACTCATTACTCTCTCAGACACAGACCTGACAGACCAGACTGTTGCATGCGGGCTAATGCGCTCTGCTTTCCAAGACACACAGTATCCTTCATAGTGGTGACGTCCACCATTAATGTTCATATTCCCTCATGTTTATTTCCTTGAAGTTAGGTCAAGCATGCTAGCAGTATCAGCTGTTAAAAGGTTTGAATGAATGCGCGGCATATTTCCACTTGAATGATCATGTTTAGTCATGCAGCTATGGATAAGCTGCATTTTATCAGCCCAAACAAAATTATTTCCATCTGAACCAAACATCTTCTCTTCAATTTCTGCCTTGGCTATGCTTTCCCTTTGCAGGAAGACAAGATCTTTTTGTGCTAGCACTCGCTAGAAAAAAATATGTTTGACGTATGATAAATTACACATATAAAAACACTTAAAAGCAAAAGACATTAACATGGAAGTACCTTAAATGCTCTCAACTCCGTGATGAACATAAAAAGTAATTAAATACAATCCAAATATCAGGAGGAGAATGACCTAATGCTGTCTCGTGCATGTCACCAGTCTTTCCGTGTTTGATTTAAGACCAAAAGCCCCAGCTGACTTGTCTGTTTGGGAAACTTAAGTGTATTCTGGATGAGAGCACTGTTTTCCTCAATCTATTTGATAGTTTAAATGTCTATTTTAGCTCATGTCTGGTATTCCTGCTTTGGATTGAATTAAACAGTGTTTTTGCCAAAAAAGCTGAGATTAAACATATACGTCAGTGAAGGCTCGGGAGAGGTCACAAAGAACTTACTGTTATTAATAAAACTATACTGTGTTGCTTCTTGCTTTATAAAGCAACATAACCAATCTAACTGTAGATGTTTTATGTATATATACATATACATATACATATACATATAGACATATATAATTAAATTAAAGTTTGTGTGTGTGTGTATGCATATATACACGACATTATGTAATTATGTGTGTGTATAGCATGAATTATATTTTATGGCGCTTGTAAAAAAGTACATGTAAAATGTCAGCAGTTGAATGTCTGCAGGACCTTTGTGTCTTATAGATCTACCCCTGAATTGTCTCAAATTGCCAATTTGTCATTTAGACTTTTTTTTGTTGGGGGGGGGGGGGGGTTAGCAGTGTGGGTTAATAGGGCATTAAGATATATTTAACCTGATTAGAAAATATTTGGGGCAAGTGGTAGAAGGTTAGTCACTTTAGATTTAATGTGACTTTTAAATTTTCATGTCATCTAACCCCAAGCCACCAAAAAGAAAAGAAAAAAGGTCTACAGATGTTTGCAGATATTTTTTGTTTGTTTGTTTACTTTATTTTGTTGTTTTAATATATGCTAGCAAAAATATAGAGCTACACAAACTTTAAGTGGGAGTTGCTAAAAGCCCAAAAGTTTTATAGTTTTTCGAAATAGTCTACAGTTATTAGTTTTATCCAAAAATCTAACACACCAGACACAAAGTTTTCCCTGTAACTCCCCATTTCTGGGTCTGGACTCCAGTTGCCTCTGTAAAAAGCACAAATCATTTTTCTCACCTCTATTTACTTTGGAAGTTTATAAAAAGAGAACCGCAACTTTTTTACTTAATTTGTTGTTCCAGTCCATTTCTCAACATCTCTTCCCCATTTTAGATGTATTTCCTGTGTTTTTGCAGTGCTCTAACAGTCTACTTTTACTGATGCTAGTGACCTTTTGCCTCTCTGCATCTGTAATACAAAACTGCTACATCTCCATTGACTTAATGTTCTTTCCTTCAATACCATTACTCAGGATCCAGTTTACGTATGTATCCAGCATTGTCTATTTGTGGGTCGCGTAACTCATTGCAGCGGATCAGAGGAGGACTTACAAACTTTACTGCAAATTTACAGTATATATTGTAAATGGTATGTCATTACAGAGCTGACCATCAGCAGACGTGTACATGTGTGGACAGGTGCTGGTACAGGTGTGATAGAGAACTACAGCTCATTCAGAACTCTGCTGTTCGAGTCTTCACTAAGACCAAAAAAGTGGACCACATCAGTCCAGCTCTGAGGTCTTAATACTGGCTGTCTTTCCATCAGAGGATAGACTTTAAAGTTCTGTGGGGTCTATAAAGCTCTAAATGGTTTAACACCAAAATACATCAGTGACCTCCTGAACCAGTATGGCCCTTCCAGACCCCTCAGGTCATCTGGATCTGTTTCTGTTTCTTCTTCTTCTTCTTCTTCTTCTTCTTCTTCTTCTTCTTCTTCTTCTTCTTCTTCTTCTTCTTCTTCTTCTTCT
>JAOWBL010000005.1:10351765-10430326 GCA_028564865.1 Zenarchopterus dispar | reverse complement strand
TCTGCTGGAGCCTATCCCAGCCCGTCTTAGGCGAGAGGCAGGGGTACACCCTGGACAGGTCGCCAGTCCATCGCAGGATACAGTCCTCACATTTTGTATTTCTGAATTATACCATTATGTTGATCAATATTTATTATGAGGAACCATTGCATCTACATGTAATGTATACGCTGCACACACATCCTCCTCCACATAGGAATCTGAAGGAATTTGGGAATAAATGGCAAAGACAAAAAAACTTCAAGGACTGTCATTTATCAATAAGTAATAAAAAACATATGGTCAAGTGAATGCATTGGAAACTCTAACGCTCTCATAATCCAGAGTGACATTCACAATTGCACTTAAAATGTTGCTGTGCAAGAAAGACACCTTATGACACCTTCAAACCATGGTTTTCAGAATTTTATGATGTCAAGAGAAATCTTAGCTTCTTGACTGGACTCCAAGCCAGGACAAGCTTATCTTGACATGGATTTCTGGCTTATTTGGTGCAAAGTTGTGCTTTGCTGTTCTGACAGACGACAGATTTTTAGATCAGGGATGCACATGCAGTTTTCATCAAGATAATGCAAAAACCACATCCTGGAAACATTACAAAGATATGTCTGAGTAAGAAGAGGGGAAGAGTACTAGATTGGCCTTATTTAAGTTTTTACATGTCACAAATGAAGAACTTTTCACATAAAAAGAAGTTTTTGTGACAGTAGTGGCCTTTACTGAAACTTGCTTGACAGGTGAGGCAAAGAGAGAGGAAATACATGCAGCAAAGTACATCACAGGCAGAGATTCCAAACTGGACTGCCTGCATGAGGTGATCTATACGGATCAAATGAGTTGTACAGTACCTCAATAAAGAACTTTTTAATTTAGAAGGGCACAAGATGTACTGCTGCACATCTTAAGGCATGCTTGGAAGAAGAATGTGACAAAATAATGACTGAAATGCTTCATCACTCATCTGGCATCCTTCCCAGAACAGCTTTTAAATGTTATGAGAAGGATTGGGAACATTACAAGGTGATATAAGTTTTACCATCCCAACTTTCTGAAGAATATGTTCCAAGCCTAAAAAGGAAAAATGTATGTATTCCATATTAGCTGATGGAAAATAAAAAAGTTTTGAAGACAAAACATCAAATATCTTGGATTCATAATGTGTAATAAACTGCTTTACTTGAAAAACAGATCTGTTCTTTTGTCAAAAACAGCCATTATGAATTGTCACCAAGGTCAAGTTCTTTCTCTCTTACTCTTTCTCTTGAAATGGAAAAAGTTCTCCACCCCTTCATTACATCATATCTGGATTACTGCATTTCACTATGCCAAGGTCTCCCCGAGTCCCAACAAACACGTCTTCACATGGGTCAGAGTGCAGCCGAGTAAGACTGCTGACTGGCATCAGGAAACATGAGCATATTACAAAAGTCCTGGCCTCTGTGCATTTGGCTCCCTGTCCATCCTGGAATTCAATTTAAGATTTTATTGATTATTTTTTAAGGATCCTAATGGACAGACCCCTGCTACATCACTAACTTATTCATTCTTATTCAACCCCAAGGTCCCAAAACAATCTTACACTTGCCTTTTTTTTTTCTCTTTTTCTGTTTCAAAGCAAAATTAGGAAAACAGAAACCAACACAGAATAATCACCTAGAAACATGATTTCAGTGTGTTGCAGGAGGCAAAATGTGAGAGAAACAACAACCTTAAGCCTAGAATATGTATCTAAAGTACATAATACCATAAAAAGATTCTGAAATGCTGGAGAATAAATGGGACAAGGCTGAAAATCAGTACTAATGTCTATGATCCTATACCCCTCAGGTGGCACAGAATTGAAAACAGGCAGTTCTGATGGAAATCGTTGCATGGGCTTAGCAACGCTTCCAAGAATCCCTGTCTAATGCCCCATTCGCATAGGATTAAAATTATCTCGGGACTTGCTGTAATTTGTAATAATCACTAAAGAAGTCTGTGTTTTTAATCCCGTCGATGTCTGTATTTTATAATGTAAAAAATTCCACAGCAAAGTACTTACTCTATTTCATCAAACACTGAGGTTATGAGATCATTTTAATCCTGTTGCACATATCAGTAAGTCTGTCATGTGTGGGCTGGAATCTTTTTTAAAAAAGATTCCTTTTATCGCTTTTTCTGCCTCTTTCCTGGTGTAATCTTGGCAACTGGGGTCTATGGTGTAATATATTTAAATTTCAGCCCAGATCCACCCCAGATAGTGAAGTGATCTGATATTTTTAGATGGTAATCAAACAGAAATTAATCAACATTAAGCTTCACGTGGAGACTTTTGAAAAAAGAAGTCGAGATCAGCTGCATCATGCAGTAACCTTCAAGCTAAAAGCCCCTCTGACAGCGCAAACCCTTCGGGGCTTTAACAAAAGCTCTGGACAGGTTACGTTTACCATTAAGTCTATTGTTACCATGGTAACTGAAAACATAGGTCAATATGCCATTTTTTAATTTTTTTTCACTTGTCAAAATGTGACATGTAGTCACTGAAATCTAACTCTCAAATGTCTGGTCAGATGCGTTTTGCTCTTCACTTTTAATGTTAATATTAATGTTAGACACAATTCACTGTGCCATCCACAAATGCAGCTTTAAATTCTATCATGCAAAGAAAAAGCCATTTGAACATGATCCAGAAACGCTACCATCTTCTCTGGGCTAAAACTCATTTTAAAATCGACTGAGGTAAAATGGGAAAGTGTTTTGTACTCAGACAAATCAAAATCTGAAATCTCCTTTGAAGAGGCCTCATCTGCTGGACCAAAGAGGAGAGCACTGCTTCAGTTTATCAGAGGTCAGATGATAACAAGCCTGATGGTTTGAGGCTAAATTGTTGCCAGTGGAATGGGCAGCTTGCACATCTGGAAACAACAAAGCTGGAAGGTTCATATAGATTTTACAGCATCATATGGTCTCGTCTAGACAGTGTCAGCGCTAGCAAAACTCCAAAAACTGGTCTTCTGATTTCAGCGGATGAGTATGGACTGTTGTTACAAGAAGAGGGGATGTAATAGTGAACATCACCCTGCCCGAATTTTTTAAAAATGTATTACTACATTTAAATTTAAAATTACCATTTTTCTTCTTGAGATTCTTCATTTACTCACTTTAAACGTTTTATATGTTGAATAAAATGTGGGGTTATGACGTGTGAATATTAACCCTAAAATTTTTGCAAGGTGTCCCACATTTTTAGGAGTTGGAGATGTATCTGTTTAATAAGTATAGTGAATATGGTCCATGTAGTATGTGAAGTAAGTGGATGATGTGTTACAGTGTACTACATAGATAAAATATACTAAAATGTGACTTTATTTTAAATAAAACAGGACTTGTTATGTCTGTAACCTAAATTGTCTTTAATAGTTTCCTTTTTATCAAAAATCTGTAAAATATTAATCCGTTGATTTCTATGTTCATTCAAGTGACAGTCCTAAATTTTTGCTGGTGGTTTTAAAATTTTCATCTGGGAGAAATGTGTCACTAAGGTAAAACGTTAGCCTTAAAGAGCCTGGTTCTGTACATTTTGGGTGGCAGAGAGAAACGTGAACAGTTCCTAGTGTAACAGATGTACTATTCAACAGTACAGGCATTTTTCTTGACAATTGCTTTAGGATGTTTTTACAGTGGTTCAACAGTCTTACAGCTTTAAGCTGCCTTGTTAATTCCTCAGTGTGGTTTTTGGCTTGAATATATGGATACCTAAAGAGGCAAAACCACTGAGTAATGTCTGTGACATGTTCAGGAAGGGTTTGGCATTATTGTTCACTATATGAGTTAATTAAATAAGCAGGTCAAAATGTTGGCACTAGGGAAACAAAAATATACACCCTCATTGTCTGTTGCTCCAGTTCTTCTGAAGTGCCTGTTGTTTGCTTGTTTTCCAGCAGCTGTTCTTGCCTGGGAGGAAATGACAAAAGAATTAGATATTTAAGATATGCTTAGGTTGTGCCAGATTTTTGCTATTTGTTTATTTTAACTGTTTTTTTTCTTCAAGAAACTGATGATGGGCTTCTATCTCTGTTCAGAAAGTTCATTGGCATGTTTTGCTAGGCAATTTACTAGTTTACAAATGTTTTATAGTTGCATTTAGATGTGAATGAATGAACGAATGTGAATAGAATCCTTTTAATACCAGAAAAACCAATAAAATAAGGATGACCTGGCTGACAAGAAAAAGGTTTAAAAAAAAAAAAACCCTCTACACATAGATTAAGAACTCAAGGAAACGTCCATCCATCCACCCATTTTCTATAATGGCTTATTCCAATGCAGGGTCACAGGGTACTGTTGGACCCTGCCCCAGCTCTCCTCAGGGACACTGACAGGTTGTTAACCCATCACGGGGCCCCAGCTAGACAAATACCCATAAATCCACACGCTCACTTCTACGGGCAATTTAGAATCATCAGTCAACCTAAAATACATGTTGTTGGACTGTGGGAGAAACTCGGAGTAGCCTAAGAAAGCCCACAGAAGCATGAGGAGAACATGCAAACTCCACACAGAAAGACTTCTGCCAGGAATCAAACCACAAACGACAAAAAATGTTAATCACTAAGAAAACATATAGATATTTGTCATTTCAGCAATACTGACTACACAAACTTCAATAATTTAGACATTTCATTTTAAGGGGGATTTTATACATCTATGTTGCATACATACACAGAAGTTTAATCAAATCAGACTTTGTCTCTATATTTAGCAAGTTTTCAAACCCCTCTACCAACTTCTTTTAAATTTGACAAATCTTGTAACTTTCTTCAGGTGTTTGACTTTTGTCGTCTCAGCAAGCACCGGATGCCGCCGTGGGTGCCTCCCCCGTATCAAAGTCCTTTCAGTCCTGGCACTGCGGTTGCTCCCAAGCCCCAGCCAGAGCTGGAAATGTTCATCCCTCCATGTCCAGATTACAAATGAGTCCCACATCTGCAGAGCCGCCGCTGGCTGATCCTGCACTGGCTCAACGCCACTAAATAATAATTAATAATTATCATCATATATGTAACATTAAGATAATTATAATGCACATATACTCAGTGATTAAAGGAGTGTTGGAACTGTTACATTACAAAAAAAAATCAACAAAAGTTCATTTGTAATTCTAAACATATTTAGGGTGGGTTTTTTTTTTACACCCTTTTTTAATCTCTCACATTTTTATTCATCTCTTTTACAACATCCATTACTATCACATACAAATGGAAAAATATCCAAATTTGATGATTATGTCATATAGCCACTTTTAGGACAGCTAATTGCTACTTTCCATGCTGAAGAGTCGGCAACACTGAATAAAATGCAGGAAGTTGTATCATAAGCATGATCAAACAAAACAAGGCACCAGAATAGATTATATTTTATGATTTTTTTTCTGGTAATCACCATTGGTATTGTAAAAATACTTAGTCCAAGTCATTATTAGAGAATGACTTTTTGTTGTATCGGCCTATGACTTATTTCTTCATAAAAATAAAAATTGCCCAAAACTTTGTGGAAAAAAAGAGTAACCATTAGGAATATTATAACAAAGGTCCATTGAGTCCATTATCAGATGTTTTGGGCAAAATATAATTCAGGGGATTTTTTTATGTTTTCTTTTTTTTTAAATTAAAATGGGTGTGTGTGAGATAGTTTGTAGTTATAGCTCACTATGATATCCTTTCTCCGATTCGCTGAATCCACTGCAACATGAGTCAGACTTGTTTGATCACTTTCTGATGGACCTCGCTTCCTAGCTAGATAACAAATTAGCAAACTGGCTGATCTATAGATAGATTTTGGCCTTTTATGGAGCGTTCCCAAATGCAAGTTTTTAATCATCATCTTTAAAAATCATGTGTGATATATTTATTTATGTATTTGTTTATTTATTTCCTGTTATTGTTCTGAATTTTTTTCACGTAACTCAACATGAAAGCTCCAGGATTAATAATTATAGCAAAAAAAGTTCATATCTTCTTCTTCTTTTCCTTTCAGCTGCTCCTTTCAGGGTCGCCACGGCAAGACAGCTGTCTCCAACTAACCCTATCCCCTGCATCGTCGCCTCTCACACCAACCACCGCCATGTCCTCCTTCACTACATCCATATGTCTCCTCTTTGGACTCCCTATAGGCCTCCTGCCTGGCAGTTCCCACCTTAACCCTCCTGTTATGTTCATTTGTTCACACCAATTGAAAAGCAGTGGTGTTCCCAGGTCAGTTTGACCCAGAACATAACAGGACGGTTAACATCCTTTTCCCAATAAATTCACTATCCCTCCTTTGCACATGTCCAAACCATCTCAGTCTGGCCTCTCTGACTTTATCTCCAAAGCATCTAACATGTGCAGTCCCTCTGTGACATAGTTTAAAAATATCTAATAAAGCATTCCCTTGAACCACTATGAATTTAATGGGGTCAAAGTTGTTGTAGACAGTGAAAATTTGACCCCTTATGCCTCTCATACGCAGTAGCTGTTAGCCTAACTTCCCATCAGAATTCCTCCCTGATTCCCCAAGTGACCATCATCAAGAGCAAGATATGGACTAATCATAAATACTTCACAGATTCCTACTTAAAAAAACAAATGAATAAATCTGTTGCTCTCCAAATTCTTTGAGGGGGGAACTATTGAACTAAGACAGATGAAGAACAAGCTGTGCCTTTAAACATGAACATCACTAAGTGTACTGTCATACCATCACGCTAACTTAAGTCATTCCCAAAATCATATCCAGGAAAGCAGATGTAGCATTTTCAGCTAATGTGATTATTCTTGTCATCACTGTCTCTGGCTGGATGCTATTTTGGTCAGTGATTTTAGACAATTGGCAAGTGTACTGTTTGATATCATCCTAAGTCAAGTACAAGCCAAGAACGCAACGAGATTACATTATGACTGAACCCCCGCTTTTGAGTTACTGTTGTTCAAAAGCCTGAGCCTAGCGTTCAGCACAGTACCTTTGCAGCCATTGCTGCTGCTGTTCTTTTTATCTTATCAAAGGACAGCTGGGTGGCCTGGAGCATGGCTGGGTCTGAGCTTGCATCTGGCAATTCTCACAGGCTGATAGCATGCAGAAAGTTAGTGTCAGGAAAGCAGAGTCGCCACCTACATTAAAGAATAATTAAGACTAGAAACAACATCACAGATTGCAACCGGTGTAGTACCACTCCTTATCACCAGCCAGGGGAACAAGCAATCATCATTTCAACATAAAAACGTGAAAGGTACTCTTAAGGTCAATTTTGTCTCTATTTTGGGCTAATGTAGATAATGAGACAAGAACACCAAAACATGTGTTCAACCTTTTCTTTTCTTACAAGTGATTATGTACTCATTCAAACCTGACTGTAAAAAAACATTTTCTATTTCTGCAGATCCCCCCTAAGTCCTTGTTGTTGTTTTTGTCAATAGATGAGCTCACAAACCTCTGCTGCAATCTGCTCATTTGTAGAAGGTAATTAAATTTTTGAAAGAATTCTGGATAAACGTATCGCTTCACTCATTCGGAGTCATTTAATCGATTTCCCTTCTGGAATAAATATAGTAATTTGGAATTTGAATCTGTGTATTAATTTATTACTCGATTTTTGTTCTTTTCTTAAATTATGGCTTTTCCAGTCATGGGTAAGTGAAGATACGAGTACAAAGCTAGAAGGGAGCAGGTCAGCTGGCCAGAAAGCAATACATCTTTAAGTTCGAGTAAGTCTAGTTTTAAATCTGTCTACGTCTACAGAACCTGTATTTCAGCTCTTTGCAGTTTTATGTTGCACCTGCATGTTGAACAACTGCATCAGGTTCAGAGCAACATAATCTAAGTTGCTCAGTTGTCTTTCTTCAGCAATTGGAGGACATTCTCAGAAAAAATTACATTGAAAATAATCCCCACAGTTTAAGTCTTGCCATGCATTTACATATTAATGCAATGACATACTTCTACCAACAATCACATAAGATATAATCTCTTTTTAATGACTTTTAGATTATTAACATATTTGTTTAGTGTAAAATATCTTTTATTGCTTTGAACAAAAAGCTGTCTCCTCTTGTTACACCTGCACATTGCCTCTTCTTTTTTTAATAATGTGCATCCTAGTATGATAGTTTTCTATGAACCTTTTGTGATCAGTTGTATTTTTAAATGAGAGCATATGGATTTTATGTTTACCAAGGGGGTCAGTAAATCATTTAATAGTTTGTCTTACACTCACTGGTAGAATACAAATGATTCATTTGTTGGCAATCCCTCCTTGAACAAATACTGTCTGACAGGCATGCGGGTAAAACCAAACTTCTGGCATGCTTGTTACCCACCCCTCACTCCTTTATAAATTAAACAATGATGAAAGTTGAATAGATCTATCTTTCTGATATTTATATCACTGGCAAGAAAACTGGAGACCATGGAATTTTATGTTGGTAATTAAATTCAACTTTGCAAGCCATGTTGAGTTGACTTCTGTTTAAAGAAAAGGCTACCTAAGAAACTAAATATGAAATAACAAATGAAACTCAGAATCTGGATTGAAAACATACAATACAAATGAACTATAAGGTTGAAGCAGTGTTCTTGAAGAAAATGGGGTCTTTCTATGTAGAGTTTGCGTGCTTTCTCCGTGCTTGCTTGGCTTTTCTCCGGACACTCCAGTCCACCCCTCCCCAAAGTCCAAAAACATGCATGTTAGCCTAATTGGTGACTCTGAATTTCCCATAGTGATGAATGTGACTATGTGTGATTGTTTGTCTATATGTGGCCCTGGAATGGACTGGAGACCTGTCCGGGGTGTACCCCTGCCTTTTCCCAGAAGAGAGCTTGGATAGGCTCCAACAGACTCCAGTGACCCTGAAGAGAAAGAAGCAAGTTCAGATGATGGATGAAAGTTAAAGTTGTTTTGCTTGAAAGTTTGGGAACCTTACAAAGATATTCTACAACATTCATAAATATGACCCAGCGCAGCATCCGACTTTCACACAAGCAATATAACTTGATCAAGAATACCCAGTTACCCAAATGAAATAAAGGCATTGTAATGGGTTTGTGAAAATCCTTTTAAGTTCTAAGAGAAATGAAAGTGACCAGTAACAGTGTTTGCCAAAACTATTGCAATAAAAAACAGAGTATCTCAACATTATCAAACATGGCAGGAATCAATTGGGTACCGAAGATGCATACTTTATGCGTGACATATATGAGAATGAGCAAAGTGTTATTAACTAAACAATGGAGGCCTTAGTGTAATCCAGCCCTTCATATGCTCTACAATAATATGATGCAGCAGTTCACAGTTCACACAGAAACTTATGAAACAGCTTTTTTAAATGAAGTAATAAGTGGGCTGTTCCATCTGCAAAGGTTTAGGATCTGGCCATGTTTAAATTGGATTAAAGTTTGGTACAAGAGTTTCTGGCTCATTGTTTTGGTCAAAAACGTATTTGTTTTATTAGAAAATCATTTAGATTTTAGCATTGCATTATCACATTGACACCTACACACCCAACAGAGACAAAGTGTAAATAGTGGAATACACGTCTAAGTTTTTTCACATGAACTACTTTGTGGCAAATAAATGTGAATAATGGGAAAACAGCTAGATAAATGTAATTTTGAAAAAGCTAAAAATGAGACACAGCCACAAGGCATGGAGTCCAATAACAGCGGATAACCCCAATGAGTCAACAAAAGTCAAGAACAAACACAAGCAGTGAAAGACTGCAAGGCAGAACTGTCATACGCCTAACGAGAGACAGCCGTATGGATGATGTTTGTGTTTTCATTTTCACGCTTTCTTTGCAACGACTAGACGTTTGATATCAAAAGAAATCTAAGGTTGGCAAATCATATTTTGTAATGCAATACATTATTTAATTGGGATTAGTCATCTGCTGTCTCATGCATGAGTGTGTTGAATAGCTGATGGGCTTTGATGCCTGTTACAAGATTACGCTTTAGCAGACAGTACTAAGTAAATTAACATGAAGAAGTAAAGATCCATCCACGCATCCACCCATCCATCTTTTACTTCTTATTCAGGACTGGGCCACAGGAAACATCCAGAGCCACTTCTTCCAGGTATATCGTAGGGAGCAGGGTAAGGCACCACCCTTTATTCAATTTCATATTTATAATTTTCATTGTTGGCAGTAGAAGAGACTTAAAACTGGAATTTTATTCATAATACTCTGCATACACATACAATTAGCAGAGGCTGAATTTGTGTTCCAGTTCATTTAGATATCAGCTTTTGAATTCTATGTGACTTTCATGTGAAACTATTTTACTTAATCATAGAGAAATGAAAAAGAGGTTGGCAAGCTACAAATCATTTCACATGACCTCTTTGTTTTTTTACAAGTTAATCAATCACTTTAAAAGACCTGAACAGCCTCAGGGAAGCTAATCACACTAAAACAATACAGTGATCAACATGCTGCAAAGTATCCTCTCTGTCACCATGTTGGCAAAGTGACTTCCTCTTGGAATTTTGTAAAATCTCACTAATTCATATGCGTTGTCACTGTAAGCCTGAAGAGATGTCTTCATTATTCAAATTTAAGTTGCCAAACATCTGAAACAACATAGAAAAAAGTATTTCAGTTTCCTGAAAATTTACTGAGCTGCAACAGCTCATTAATTACATTTTGTCACGTTGCTAATTGTTTGATTTGACAGTGTGAAGTGCCCCTGTGATTTATGTTTGTTGTGTGCAAGTGCCAAGAAGACAAAGCTGAATTGAAATTTTAATCAAATTAACCGCAATGATCGCTGTAAACTGAGCATTGTATAGTTCTGAGTAGAACAAAGTCTGTGCACAAATAATACGAGGACAGCTTTGTAATATTTCAAATCCTTATAAAAACCAATGTCAACAATAGGTCAACTAGACAATCTAATGCATTTTGCAGGGATCTCATGTTGCAGAGAGCCAACAGTGACATCACGTTCAAATAAACTTCCCATGTTTTATATAACTGTCACAAATACACATCAGGCATGTATGTAATCTGTACTTATTTCACTTCTTTTATATAAATCACTTGTAGCCCTCCTTCTTTGGGGATGCGTATATACATTGTTTTAAAGATCTTTCTTTTTTTCTGGCCTAAAAACAATAGGTCTTGGAACTAAAATTCCACATAAAGTGTATGCCGGGTGTATAGGCTGCTCTGCTTTAATACAGTGGGAAGGAACGTACAAGTGTGTTTCTGCTAAATAAATTGATGAGCCTCCAGACAGTCTGTTGAGGCCCCCAGTTGTTGATTCAGCTGTGCTAGTGGTGCAGAAAGGCTTAAGATGTTGATATATCCCAAAAAGTGCCTTTCACTGAAACAGACCCACATCAGCTTACTGATGCCAAAACTGCCAGAGGTATTGGAACTCATGTCCCTCAAGTTATCGGTTAAAAAGGAAACTCCACCCTGTCACTTACCCCCCCAACACCCACCCTCTTTCTCAGAAAAGTGTCTTGGGAGGACATTTGTTTCTTATTGGCTACTTACAGATAAATTAAACTGTACTGAAACAATTAAGTTATCTGAACAAGTCTGATTTGTGTATATGCAGAATCGAAGGAAGTCCCTCCATTAGTGCAGGATCAACAAATCCAAAATAAAGAGACAAAAATGAAAACAAGGTGTCAGGGAGAGTGCCTGCAGATCGATGTTCTTTGACTTGGCAATAAAGAATTGTTTGTGTGTGTAACATCGAAAATATGAAACATAAATCAACCTACAGTACAGTTTAACATGCCATTCACTGACTGTAGTTTGAGTATGTTTTGACTGTGAAAAGGATCAAATCAGGATTAAATCACATAAAACTGTAAATAAATCAAATTAGATTGGATGTTGCTGTACATTCATCAGTGAAATTATAGTGTGTACTGTTCACCGGTCAAAACTAGATGGACTGAACATCAAGTGAGTTTAGTTGATAGTTGAACCTCAGATCCAGGTGGAACAATGTACTTTTCCATCCTGGCTGCAGAACGCAGGACCAGCTGTCCAAACCTGTAGAGGGTCAGTACTGTCTATAGCATCCTGGAAGAGACGTGGGAGTTTGTGCAACCAGTCCATGTGGTTTGTGCACTTGGAGAAGGCTTTTGACCACCTCAAAAGGTACTTGGTACTTGGTCTATTACTGAAGGCCATTCAGTCCCTAAACAATAGCTGTTTCCATTATCACCAGAATTATGAAAAAAAGAAATATCAGAAATAAAATCCTGCAATGGAAACACCCAGAATTTGAAAAAAAAAATTGTCAAATGCAAGAACCTTTTTAGGTTTTTCACAAAGTGGTTTTTCCCATGTATTGATAGTCCAGTTTATTGCAAAAGTGGAATGGAAACACTTTTTTTGAATTTCCATGTCTCTGGCATCACTGGATGTGATGTAGTTTGTCAATCCAAAGCCATGCAGTTACCAGCTATTTTTCGCCTCATTTGTATGATTTAGTTGTGCTATAACGCTACTTAATCATCGTACATGTCTGCATTACATAAGCGCTTTGCCTTTGAATAATCATTTGAATGATCATCTGCTGCCTTCATCTTCTACTGACTATTTTTGCAACACCGGTAGTGGCAGTTGCAATAAATTGTTCAAACCTAAAGATGTTTCCATCCATCTTCTTCAAAGTCACGATCTTCTTTTTCCTCTTTTTTCTTCTTTTTTTGGATGGGATACAGAGAGTTACGGAGATTCGGAAAGAGAACTTGGAGAGTTATGCTCATAAAAACACTGTTCAATGGAAATGCAGGCCCCCTGCTGCAGTACGTTTATCACAATTTCAGAATTGTCACTTTTGTTTTACAAAAAAGGGTAATGGAAATTCACCTAAGGAGAGCAAGTTTGGTCCACATTGCTGGTAGTAATTTAGATTTCTTCCAGGTGGGAGCTGGATTCACATCACAAATTCTAATAACTCCTCCTCCACATCGAGAAAAGCCAGGTGAAGTAGTTCATGATTACAATGCCTCCTGGATGCATCTCTGGGGAAGTGTTTCAGGCGTATCTAACTGGGAGAAGGCCTTGAGGCAAACTTGGGACACACTGGAGAGATTAAACTGCTTGGCTGGAGAGATTATATTTCTTGGATAGCACGGGAACATATTCCCTCCTTTGGTTGTTTCTCCACAACCCTAACCCAGAAGTGGATGGATGGATGGATAGATGGATGGATGAATGGATGGGTAGATAGATGGAAGGAAGGAAGGAAGGAAGAAAAGAAGGAAGGAAATCAATATTAGTATCCACAGTGCCATGGTACCCATACTCAACAATGCTTATATAACCCCAGAAAACTCCACACTAATTATAGTGGAAACAAAAAAATATATACATGCTCATGTCAAAGTAGATTTTCCAGTTAATACTAAGACATTGTTAATACAAAAGTGATTCACAGCTGTGTAACGTCAAACCTCAAGAGACTGAATCAGTTCTAAATTTTATGGTCATTTTGGCAGAAAGTGGACTGCATAATTACATTTTAGCCTCTGAACTGGCAACATCAAAGCTGAGCTGGCGGATCCCTGTGACCGGTAAACACTCAAATAACATCCAGCAACAGTATTACTAAAAGATGTTATGTGTACTTGTGGAAAGGCGTGTCGAGCTTGCATACAGATAGGACATGACCACACTGCAGTATTAGATATTCACATTTGCCTATTTTGTGAACAACTTAATTAATGGCTCAACAATCAGTCCCTGGCAAGCATACGATTTGGGATGACTAATCTAATAAAGAGGTTGTTTACAATTTAATGTGATTTCAGCATGAGTGAGGATCAAATGACGCATGAAACAGAGTAAAAGAGTCACAGAAAGGTTTTCCCATATTTTTTAAATTTTGATCATTTTGATTTAGGTACCTAGTCATAACATGGAGCCACAGGTCAAGGTGTCAGCTGGGTGTGCACTGATTTCAGTAGATGCTTCTAAGCCAGTGCGCTCACTAAGCTAGTGTTTTCCAATGAAAACATTGGCTTGGTGAGTGCCAGTTCTTTATGCCTTGGGAATGTGGACAATCCAGGAAGACAAAACAGTGCTGTTAACCTCTAGCTAAATCTTTTTCACAACTGACTTCAAATCTATGCTTCCAGGAAACAGATCAGGAGTGTTCATCTCCCTAACTTCAAACATATAGAGCCTAAATCCCATTTCCCTTTTCAAAGTGTTAGCGTCGTTGATTTATGGTGCAGCCCAAATGGCAGAGCAGTATCTCACATGTTGCATTTCACCATCAATGTTTAAGCTTTCCAACAATACACAGACATGGGATTATGGGTCAAAACCTCGGAAAAAAATGATGGAAAATACAACTATAAATGTAACTCTTGGGAAATGAATTTGTTTGAGACATTATAGAATATTAATAAAAGATGTTTGAATCGGCTGGAACAAAGATGAGAACAAAAAGAAAAAGGTTGCAGCATTGCCATTAATGCATGCCAACTGTAATCTCTGGGTTTACTATTGCAAAGCGCTGTTCAAGAAATATGCTCTTGGACGTGTCAGACACATCACATTTTATCGATTATTCTGTGCTAACAATGAGGTAAAAATGTAAGCACAATTGAGAACACTTCCAAACAATGTAGTCATCCAACACTGTTTTCACTTTCTCATGAGCTTTATTTCCACTGAAATCAGAGCATTTTTTACGAAGACAGTGATGTTATGACATAAAGCTTGTCTTACCTGCTTAAAATCATAGGCCCTAATTTGACATGTATCTATGCAAACTTAACAGAAAGACGAAAAAGACATGCTTGATAGACTTTTAAGTGTATTTTCCCTTCCTGATGCTGTTGACTTTAAACGTAGGAGGTAATTGCTGTCATATGAACGCAGTGTTTACCATATGCTGCCAGAGTATCTTGCTTCGATATTGACAGCATCATCTCTTTCGAAGGAACCTCTTATAATCTGACTGAAGCATGCCAGCTTAGAGATCCGTGTTTCTGCATAATAAACACTAACCACAATAAGAAATACTGTCAAACACGCAAAAGCCAATCAAAAAATAAGCTTTTCAGGATTTTTTTTTCTTCTCAAGTAAAAACATCTGTTGCTATTTTCTACGATGAATGAACCCTTGGACAACATCTTTACATCTAAATCATTAATAACAGGTTAATGACAACATTAATAACTAAAAAAGCAAACAGTCGCGTAAATAAAAACTGATCTTGATATATTTAATCTCATTTTGCCAATATGACCAAAACATTTGACATCATATCGTACTCTTTTGAATTATGCGAAATCTTGCTCTGCCTCACAAGCAGCCTTGATACACATCAGCATTGTTTTTGTTAAAACTTCAACTTAATATACCACTCTGTCCCTTTACATCTCAATTTTAGTCACTGAAACAGTGTTTCACAATAATACAATTCAGATGTGCAGCCTGGCTCTGTGCTTTTAAACAGCCTTTTCCATGTGACCTAATACTGCAAACATTTGGCAGAGTGAAAAGTAACACGGCGTCTCATAAAATGCTGATAAATGTCGACGGTGCCTGGAATAAAGAGTTGAGTGCTAGGCGTTAGTCATGTCAACATACAATCTCAACTTTGAACTATCTGAATAATGACGAACTTCTAAACATGTACCTTAAACCACAGGCAATATTGTAAATAGATTTACAATTAAATCTCGCAATACCTCTGTGGGGAATTTAGCTGTCTGATCTGTATTGGTGTTACATACTGATCCTGGCTCGGTACGTGCACGTGCAAAAAATGCTTGAGGGTATTTCTGTGTATTTATTCTACATGAAACCCTTCCTCCGTGCTGCAGTCACAGGTGGCTTTCTCCTTTTCAAACTAATCACCGTGTGAGCTACGCTCAGTCAGCACACTTTAACAGTGGCTTTTCAAGTGCTAATGACACTTATGAAAATGTTTTCATATGCTGTCACTTAGAAGATTTTGAACAGTCTCTATTAGGCATGTTTAATTTGTCTCACACTTTTTTTTGGTAACAGTTTACATGCTGACCTAATGAGGAAGTCTACAATTACAACTTGAATAACAATATGTTAAATGTCTATTCACGGGAAGTATAGGAAAAAAGACTGCAACCATTTGAATAATTACCACCCCAGTATTGGATATGATTTCATCAACGCTTAACAGAAAACATATTTTCATTGGCTTATGTCATGAACTGTTATATTACAGCGGTTAACTTCGACTGTACGATGAAACTGCATGACTTCTTTAGAGAAAGAAAACTGACAACTCCTGTCTCTGCAGCGGATGTGCACAACACAAACTTTGCTTTTGTAATTGAGTCCTTACAAATTGATCAAATTGACCATGTCATCTTATGAGAGGAGCTGATGAGTTCACCTTTATTTAGGAACTTAATTACTAACCTAAACAATAAATAGGAACCTTGTCTGGGTCATTGATCATGACTGAACACGCCAAAAAGTTATATTCTGTAAATAATCCCTTTCCATTAGTCCACATGTATGTTTAACACCTAGATGTCTTAATGCCAAAGTCTGGGTAAAAAAAACAAGAGTTTTTTCTGTTTTTTGTTCTCTTTTTTCTTTTAAATTCGATAAATATTCAGCCTGAAGGTAAAGCATGGTCATCAAAAGCAACACAAGGACTTCCAGGACTGATGGGTTAGGGTTATTTATAAACTATAGTTTGACATTAATCTTAGATTTGTTGTTGTTTTCACTCATTGCTTTTTCTTTTTTTATCACTTGATGGATTTGGTTTTCACAGGGTTCACCATGTTTCACAGCTCCAATTCCAATTCGCCAAAGTTTAAGACTAACTTTTGAAGAATGACTTCAAATCTTTCACAATATAATACAACTTCATTATATAACAAATTTTAATGTGAAACTGGGCTTCAATAGCAATTGAAATTACATCTTTCCAAACCCATAATCTTCCACTACAAATAATTCATACATTAAAATAATTAGTAAAATGTAAGTCATTTGTAAATATGTCATTCATATTTTGAATATATTGTATAAATATTCCATTATAAATGACATATCTTATAAACATATTTGTGACATATTGGTGTGACACAGTAAACAGTAAACTGTCTCAGATATCTGAATGAATCTTCCTCATTTACACTCATATTCCAAAATAACATCATTAGCATTGGCAAGTCAGGTGAAGATAAGTAAAATGTGTAACTGCTTAGTTTTACATTTACCACCCATGCTGCCCCCCTCACAGAAGCTCTACATCATCTGCATTTCCAAAGAAAAACAAATGAGATCAGTTTATTAAACAATATCTTAATTACATGTTTCTATCATTCACAAAGACTTGCCTCTGTATTTTATTGTAGAAGTTAACTTCACAGATAATTTTTAAGTAAATAATAAAAATTATAACAGTGTAAGTCTAGCGTTCTTAAGGAACATTACAACATTATTAAAAATAGACAACAGAAACAATAGTAGAAGTACATGATGTAGTTTTGTCATGTATGTTGTTGTTTTGCTCTAAGAAATGTATATTTATTTAAGAAAAACTGTGAGGTCATGCTTCTTTTGATTCAAGAATTAAAATAACTAGATTCAAGAATAGCACTACATATTTTTTCTGTATTATTCAATTCTTTTTCCATTACAAAAGGTATCTCATAACAACTGTACACAAATAACAGCACACAATGTTCACAATAAAAGTCAACATTTGTTGTGACCTCCCTCAGAGTCAAGCTCATATGTAACTCTTTCATTTTCATTCTTTTTTAAGGAGCTTATCCCACACAGATGTTTGCATTGATATTAATTAGGATTACATTTTATTTAGGTTTAAGAAAGTGAGGTTCCTGGATTTTCTGGAAAATTAATATGAATGCCATTAACATTTTGATGTAAAAAAAAGAGGTGCTAAAGTTAAAAGAGGCTGTTGTGTGAAGTTTAAAAAAAGTACAGGACTTGTTCTGGTGCCCTCTAATATTCATTGTTAAGGGAACCTTCGGAGGGTTATGATGTTTAGTGTAGCCTCCTGCATCTTACACCATGTTGCTGTGTGCTGAACTGTCTTGACTGCGTATATTTGTTTAACCTGCAACGTGTCTTATTCAATTCAGTTTAATTTTATTTATACAGCATCTATTACAACACAAGTTGACTCTAGGTGTTTTCCAGAGACCCACAGCATGACCCCCAAGCAATTATTACAGAAACAATGACAGATAAAAACTCCCCTATCAAGAGAAAAACCTTAAGCCAAACAGCAGCAAGAAAAACTCCCATTTAAGAGGAAAGAAATCTTGAGCCTGGACCTGGACCTGGCTCATAAAAGGGACCCTCCTGCTGAAGGCCAGCCGGGTAGTGCAAGAAAAGGGAGATAGATCTAATCTGGTGTGCTAGACCCCGGATTGTATACGTCTTGTGCCCTGAATGCCACAGTATCCTGGCTCCCATCTACAACAAGGGTTAAAAGGATCGGCTGTCCAGTAAAGACACACATCTTAAAAACTGATCTAAAACACTGTTACCCGGGTTTACAGGTTCATTCACTGTGAAAGCTGTTATCCGTCCCTCCACCTCTGCCTTGAGCTTCCCAGTCTTGTGAGGCTGCATCCCACCTTTTGTGTTTCCCAGCTGAAATTAGCGACCTCCAGCGCAGTGTACCTTCAAGGTTCAGAGTGTACAGAGGATATGGCTTACAGCTTCTGGTTGACTGGAAGGAGTATTGGAAAGGGTATGGCCCAGAGGAATGCTCCTGGATTCCCTGATTATTTAATTTGGATGAAGACATCCGGACAAGCTGGGGTCGCCTGGAAGCGGCTCCTGAGAAGGGGGCACTGTCAGGATCCTGCCTGGCAGCCTGCCCTCTCCCTCTTTCTTCCTGTGTGTGTGTGGCTGTGAGAGTCTACATCCTTCTTCGGGCTGTTGTGTGCACCTGTTCTCCATTTTTCATAATTAACAATACTTCTTCACCAGCTCCACTACTATTCTCTGTAGTCTACGACATACAGTTACTCTATGACTAGCCTGTCGTACGCTATACACCTCAACTGACTCAAAACCCTGGAGGAGCGAGCATGCCAACCTAAAATCTCACCTGCTACACCTGCAAAACGCTCTGGATCCAGAAGACAGCTATCACCTTCACTTACCACTCTTTAGACTATGTAAAAAATATAAACCTCCTTATTTTACATAACACCTGGTATCCCAGCTCTGCATTTTTAGTCCAGGTGTCCAAGAATTTAACATAAGTATTACTGGAGATGGTATGAGTTGGAATTAACTGTGAAAAGTGTTATATCACCTGATGAGACGTCCATATGTAAAATCATATTTCCAAATATTTGCTCTGATCGAAACAATTTTACTCGTCCACATGGGGACATTAGATCATTGTGGCAATAAAAGCAATACAATTCAGCCAAATGTCATTTTGAGAGGGAAAAAGACAATATGGAAAATAAATACTGGCTTTAGGCACATAATTGTAGATATAGCTGCTGGTCAGCTGCTGGTAAATTTTTCGAAGAGAAAAAAAAAATCCTGGATGCTCAACAGCAAGAAGAATTTCACATACTATTGTATTCCACTTTCATATTTTCCACTTGTAATCATTTTAGGAATACACATAGCCTCTACATACCTTTGTTTTAGAGACAAACATTCAAATAAGACTTAAGTAGACACTAATATAGTTGTTCTAGTTCTGATGGTTTGATAATGTAATGACTGAGTTAATTAAGGAAAACTACATCTACTAAGAAAACCATGATAAGGATAAAGGAGAGAAAATATACTGCCCTAAATCCATCCGCCATCTTTCAAAAGAACCCCTTCTTGCATGTGTCCGATGCCGAGCAGTGGGAAGACAGCCCACTCGAAATCAGTGGATTGACCTTGTGGAACAGCCTGTGATATATGAGAAAAACATTGCTGTAATCTGTGGATACGTTCCTGAGTGTCTTAAAACTTGATATACTGGCCTAATTGCTTCCAGACATACATTTCATAGGTGAAAGAAGACCTGGCAAAAGATGGCAGTTCCCACCCTCTCAGACACCTTATAATCTGCCTTAAGCACTTATTTCTTACATACACCTCTCACTTATGCCAAAGTATTAACGTGTAAAGAAGAGATTCAATGTTTTGCATCAACCGAGACAGAAATGATATCGTCTCGCATCATAAAATACATCAGTGAGTTTCCAGGATTCCTTTATTTCCCAAGGCCCCTTTCTGTCCTTTCTCGAAGGCTGATGTAGGGATCATTTATGCTAAAACACACCACATGCACCAGAGAATAGGTTCAATTTTTGACTCCTGTCAGCATGAGTCTCCCATGCTGATATTAGCAACTCGTGTTTCAAATAGAAAGGTTAAACTTTAGATGTAAATATGCTCAAGAGGGATTTCACCAATCCCAACAGCGTGTTCTTTATTCAACACATTTTAAAACTTTGCATTTACCCTATATTTTGGTAAATGCTAAACAGTTGCTGAGAAGTTAATAGTCATTTGTCAATCATATATATATATATATGTATATCTTTTTATTTTTTTTGTAAAAGTACAAGAGAAAGTGACAACAGTCTTTCACAATGTGGTGAACCCTTCCTCATCCTGAACTCCATCTTTTATTTGTTTGGCTTTTTTTTTCTTTTTTCTTTTAGCATAGATTTTCTTTCTATTTTTGCCAATTTATGATGTGAAATTATTCTTCCTCTTTTTTTCTTTTTGGCAACTCTCTCCAGGGTCACCACAGCAAGTCATCTGTCTCCATTTAACCCTACCCTCTGAAATCCTCCTCTCTCACACCAACCACCCTCATGTCCTCCTTCACTACATCCTTATATCTCCTCTTTGTTCTTCCTCTAGGCATCCTGCCCTGCAGCTCCCACCTTAACATCCTTTTCCCAATAAATTCATTATCCCTTCTCTGCACATGTCCAAACCATCTCAGTCTGGCCTCTCTGACTTTATTTCCAAAGCATCTAACATGTGCTGTCCCCCTGATATACTCATTCCTGATCCTATCCATCCTTGTTACTCCTAAAGAGAACCTCAACATTGTCATTTCTGCCACCTCTAGCTCTGTCTCCCGTCTCTTCCTCAGTGCCACTGTCTCCAAACCATACAACATCCCTGATTTCACCACTGTCTTGTACACCTTTCCTTTCATTTTTGCTGACACGCTTTTATCACACATCACTCCTGACACTCTTCTCCACCCGTCCCAACCTGCTTGCACACATTTCTTCACCTCTTTTTCACACCCTCGGTTGCTCTGGACGATTGACCCTAAGTACTTAAAATCCTCCACTTTCTTTATCTTTTCTCCCTGTAACTTCACTGTTCCACTTGCATTCCTCTCATTCACACACAAGTACTATGTCTTGCTCCGGCTAACCTTCATCCCTCTTCTTTCCCACAGCTTCATTGTATGGCACATCAACTTTATTTCCCTGCAGTTGCCACAACTCTGCACATCTCCCTTGTTCTTAAAGATTGGCACCATCACACTTCACCTTTATTCTTCAGGTATCCTCTCACTCTTACGATGTGCATGTCTACTTCACCAACATGTACAGATCAGTCTCTCCCTCCTTGCTGGCCAACCTGGCATACAAGTCACCATGTGCCCTCTGTTTACCCTTTGCCACCTCTACCTTCACTCTATGCTGCATCTCCCTTTACTCCTGTCTACTCTTTTCTGTCCCCTCAATGTCCCACTTCTTCTTAGCCTCTTTCTCTCCATATACTATTGTACTTCCTCCTTCCAACACCAAGTATCCGTGTCTCCTTTCCTACCAAATGACACACCAAGTACTCTCCTGTGCATCTCCCTGATCACATTACCTGCAGTTGTCCATTCATCTGGAAGCACCTCCTGGCCTCCCAGAGCCTGTCTCAACTTCTCCCTAAAAGCCACCCAACCCTCTTCCTTTTCAACTTCACCACTTCGTCCTCTGCTCTGCTTTTGTCCTCTTCACCTTCTTCATCACCAGGATCATCCTTGTCTGTCTAGTTACACTCTCCACTACTACTACTTTGCAGTCTCTAATCTCCTTCAGATTACACTGTCTACACAAGAGTTAGTCAACCTGTGTGCTCTAGCTCCGCTCTTATGAATCACCCTGTGTTCCTGACTCTTCTAGAAGAAAGTATTCACTACAGCCATTTCCATCCTTTTTGCAAAGACTATCACCATCTGTCCCTCTGCATTCCTGTCCTGGATGCCAAGCCTTCTCATCACTTCCTCATTACCTCTGTTGCCTGCACCAACATTGAAGTCTGCTCCATCCACCACTCTCTCACCTCTGGGCAGACTCTGCATCACTTCATTTACATCACAACCCTCTGCATTTATCTGGGCTTGGGATCAGCACAAGGAAGACACTGGCTCGTGCCCCTCCTTAGGCTGCATTAAAGCATTGTATTATATTCTGAAACACAACAACATAACAAACATGGATTTATATATTGAAAATTCAGGAAAATATCTTCTTAGATTTTGTTGTTTAAATCAGTGCGCTGCTTGGTGAGATGGTGAGGGCTTTGAGAGTTAGTGATCACTTCTTTCCTGTCAGCGTTTTACTGTAATATAAACACAGACTCATCCCTGGATATTAATCTCCTTAGAGCAGACTCCATAAATGTTTTAGTGCTGCTAAAAGCAGTTGACTTGCACTCACTCCCTCACAGCAGTGCCCAGAAAAGATAAGGTTGAAGAATGATAACAAAATGACCAAAGAATTTTCTCACACATCCAACAACTTTTCTTGGAAAGCTTTTACCAACACGCATGTCTATAATGAAGCCAAGGATAACAAGAGGGATAAGAGGAAAACTGCAATGACAGCTGCTTAGATTATTTGGCTTTGAGATGTTCGATTTACAGATGATCCACCCTGTGTTTGAGAATGGGGTAGGTGGCTAAGCCATGTGGGTTCAAGACTATGTGTCCTTTTTTTTTTTCCCCTTTTTCTTTTTAATTTTTCTAAACCCCTGCTATATAGCATCCGGGGTTTTCTGGCACATTGGTAGCAGATTCCTACCGGCTGTTGTCACAGCTGCTCTTCCTACAGCCTTGCTTTAAAGAAATTCATTGTATCTAAAAGCAAAATCTGAAAAAAATCGGAACTAGCATGCCCTTGTGGTTTTCAGAAGATCAAATTAAATGAGTTTGTAGACAGCTATGCTGTCTGTATTCTTTCCTCTGTGCTTGAGAAAATATACCAAGTTTCTTTTTAAATGACAACCAACTCAAAAAGTCTCAAAAAGCACAGCTATAGCACACCTATAACTTTGCAGTGGTTGCCTAAATCTGAAACTCTCATTCAGTAAGCAAATTGTCTAATGTTTTTTTTTTTTTAATTTCGACTTGCAAACTGAATTTCTTGTTTGTTCCAGCTTCTAAAAACTGTTATTGACTTATAAAAGCTTACGAAAAAAAAGAGAATTGAACCAAAAGTGAAGCCCAAAGTTTAAAGAGTCAATAGACAGCAGGGGATTTTTGACTCATTTATGTCCTCTACAGGCTGACTTTTATATTTCTTCAGCTTTCCCATTTGGGGTGCTCAGCCCATGACTCTCAGTGACACTGCACCCCACAGAAGGACCAGTCCCAACTGTTCATGACATAACTGCAGATGGGAGAAAAGTAGCCCAAGTACTAGGAAAATAAATAGCTTAGTGTTTTTTTTAAAATAAACAATCTATTTGCTGTGTTTCCTGGTGTGATATTTGAAGCTTGGCAATATGTTTTTTAAGGGGTACTGATTGTAAATGGGAACAAAAAGTCTTCTTTAATGAAAAATACAACAACAACACACAACTAGCACACCTATTGCACAAAGCTCAGTGAGACATCAAAGAGCAAAAAGAAACTAGCTCAGAAAAACTCCCTTCTCCACCTAGAGCATGCGGTCTTTTTATGAGCTGGCAACTGAATTAAGTGGTATGAAAGTTGCTCAATTATCACTGCGATGGAAATATTTTGCATGTAAAAAAAACTCTGCAGAGTAGACACAGAATTATATTGTACAATGAGAACGCTTGTTAGACTGGAAATTCTTCAAAAGATCTCATGACTGACAAATCAGTGGCTGACTTAAGATAATGTAATGACATTATACAATTACACTTTGGATGTGGAGCAACTAACTGGCACAAAAGATGCTTCTGGATGAGGTTATTTAATACTTGAGGCGCTCAGTTAGAGACACAGTGTTGGATCAGTAAAACACTACAAAGCTCTGCCAGGATAAAAACAGACACCACGTGCATCAGACTCCTCATTGTGGTAGATCACCACAAAATACCTTTTCCAATAGCAGCGTAGAGGTACGGTATCTGTACAGCTAAAGCAGTTAAACTAGGGATTTTTGTTTCATAGCTGATCTCATTTCTTCCTTTCATAAAACGCCGTCTGTGAAACTGTCATACTCAGTTTGTTAGAAACAAAGATTGATTTGATTAATACTGTCATTATACGAGCTGCACTGCTCCGACTTAAAGCTCTACTGGGTGTTTCGCTGATGGTCATTGCTGATAGTGAGGGGCCTTTTTAATTAAACGCACTAATAATACATTAAAATGCTGCTTGAACTAATGAAATGTTCAGTAAATTAAAATTAACCATCTTGATAAATAAACGAGAAACATTTTGCAGAATATAATCCCTAGACAAACACTTCTTCTTGATTCGTGTATTTGAACTTAACAAAAGTTAAAAAAAAAACTTCATAGTTTTTGAATTCCACTGGTGTTAAAGTAGCCAAGTCAGCTTTAGCAATATGGTCCCCATTAGATTCATAGTCACTCTGTCAAACAATAAATCAATCTCAAGTGTACTGAATTCCTCTGTGGTTGCAACCCCATCACCCCCCTCAATCACCCATCTGCAGTCAGATCCTACAGTGGTGACATGATCTTCCTAAAGGTCTTTTTTTTTTTTTTTGACAATCTGATCTAACATGTTTTATTCCATTCATCCATTTTCTTCTGCTTATCGGTAAATCAGGTCGCTGGGGCAGTAGCCTAAGCAGGGAGACCCAGACTTCCCTCTCCGCAGCCACTTTGTCCAGTACATATGGAGGGATCCCAGGGTGTTCCCAGGCTCCGTCTAAGCCGTCCTGGGTCTTCCTCGGGGTCTCCTCCCAGTGGTACATGCCTGAAAAACCGCACCAGGGAGGCATCCAGGAGGCATCCAGGAGGCATCCTTACCAGATGCCCGAGACACCTCATCTGGCTCCCCTTGATCTGGAGGAGCAGTGGCTCTACTCTGAGCCCCTCACGGATGACCGAGCTTCTCACCCTATCTCTAAGGGAGAGCCCGGACACTCTATTTTTAGTCATAAAATAAATATTTTTACAGATTTGAGTCCAAAATTTGGCATCAGGAGCAATTGAAAGGTACTTTTCCCAGTTTACTGGTAAGAGAGTTATGGTTTTATCTTAACAAACTATTAGTATGTATATTTTGGAGAAGATTTTCTTTATTGAAGAGATATTGATTAGATCTGTTGCTGCAGGTGGAAGATCTAGGTTTGTCAATCTAATAGAGATTTTAGCTTCAGTCAATGATTTCAGTTGTATCTACCACTGAAACTGATTCCAGAAACTGTTCCTGATGCTGTACTCCTGGACCAGATAGGAAAATCATGCCAGACAATTGGAGTAAAGGATGTGTTTAAGATGAGCGATACCCTTACTAGTCCACATGCAAAAGTTGATCGGTTTTTGTTGCTTATGAAGTCGAGGGTTTTCCCGACTGGTGTGAAATTAGAAATTGAAAAAGGTGAATTTGTGATTTTATAACATTCCCGCCAGGCATTTAGGGCAGAAGCTACTGTTGTTGCTTTAAGACATGGATGGCGCATGATGGAGTGGCGGAGAAATGAAATATCTGAGATGTGAGAATATCTGGATTTCTTAACAGAGTTCTTCGATATCCAGTCAGGTGACATCTGACTGGCTGGGGTGAATCCATTTGTATATGTATTGAAGTTGATTAGCAAGAGAGCAATGGTTTAGGTTTTCGTAAAGTAGCTAGTTAACCTTTGGTGTTTTAGTCTTCCCATAGCATTTCCTAAAAACTGAATCTAAAGATTTAAACCATGTGTTAAAAAAGCTGTGTTGGGATCTCAGTGATCCCAATGTATTTTAATTATTGCCATTTTAAGTATTTCTATTCTGTTCATGACAGAAAGAGGTAAATTTACCCAGCGTTGATGATTATCCCCAATAGATTCATAGTCACTCTGTCAAATAATAACTCAATCTCAAGTGTACTGAATTCCTCTGTGGTTGCAACCCCATAATCCACCTCAATCACCTGTGTGCAGCCAGATCCTGCAGTGGTGACATGCTCTTCCTGAAGGTTTTAACAAAAAAACACAACAGCTCATTCATTTTCTGCTGTACGTGATATTTATCACAAGGTTTTAATATCTAAGATCTGAAATTCCCTGTCAGTATCAGCATCTTCTCCCAAGTTTTTGTATTTTCATTTGAGCCAAATCTCCACACTGAGTGCAAGGGGATGCAACCACACCACCTGCTATAAAATATAAATCACACTGTGATGGTCCAAAAGGCAGGATCGCTGAAAAGGACAGGATCCAGAATGCTTTGCAAATAAATTCAAATGTGAAAACTTGCCTTCACTGCCAGTGATAGTTATTCATAGATCTGACAGTATATACATATATCTTTTTCTTTTTAATTTTATAGCTGCCTGGGCTTGTTTTCCTTCACTTTTTAGACTAAAAAAGACTCCATATAAAAATGCAGTGGTTGCTTGAGTTGCTGTCTGAAACACAGTATGTTTCTTTTTTCTTTAGAAGATTTCTAAAATAGTGATCTGACTGGACTATGGTCCATGTAGGGCTGTAAAACTTCTGCTGATGGTTTGCTGACTGGATTATAGCATTCCCCCACCTGTTCAAGAGGTAGTCATATATTTTGGGACATATGTAACCACTTTGGGACATTTCATGTTAGTTTAAACTTTTATCATTGCTGATGCTGTGCAGAAGAAAGATGGTTAGAACTTGCAAGTCAATGATCTTTTAAATACAACATGGTGGGATTTGGTAGCATTACGTTATTATTGTATATGTTATCACTACTTTTAATCTTCCACATTTTAATGTTGATGTGCCATATAAAATTCATATTTAAAGAAATTTCAACAATGATAGCTCAAGATTTACAAAAGGATCAAATTCCACCAATATCTGCAAGATGGATGTGAGGTTAGGTGAATTTGACTGCTGGATATGATCCACTACAGACGTACACTGAGACTGAACACTGTGTGGAAAACTTAAACACGTTTTGACAGGTCAAAACAGGAAAACCCCAAACACAGTTAATTATCTTAATAAGAGCTACATTCACTGGGGTAGTTTTGCTCAAGGGCTCTCGCATTGTTTTGGCTCATCGGCATTGTTTTATGAATGAACTAAAGGAAAACCGTAGTTATTTTTTTTATGGATTACACCTGTGTTTGTTTAGATGTAAAAAGTTCAGATCTGCCATGAAGAAATCAAGAACGGCAACTGGAAAAGGGAAAGAGAAAAAGCATTGCATTGTTGCTATAGCAGAAGAGATCAGAAGAACTGGAACTTTATAATGCATCACTTTTCTCTGAAAATTTATTAGTCCACAATCGCTCATGTAAAGTGTTAACCCTTTAATGCCAAAAATCATGATTTTTTAAATTAAGTATTTTTTCTATATTGAGAATAAAAACACACCTATTTTTATCTTTGGCAGTTTCCAAAAATTAAATTTTGTTTCGTAACATCATTGTAACATTGTAAATGTATTGGGTTTTTCATTTTAATTTATTTTATTTTTTGTAACATTATTGCAGTGTTATAAATGTATTGGTTATTTTATTTGGGTTTTTGTAACATTGTGAATGCATTGAGTTATTTATTTTATTTTATTTTTGAAACATTACTGTGACATTATCAATGCATTGGGTTATTTTATTTTAGTTTTTGTAAAATTATTACTGCATTGAATAATTTTATCTTAGTTTTTGTAACATTATTGTAACATTATGAATGCAATAGGTTTTTTTTTTTTTTTAGAATTATGGGGTCAGATGTGGGGGAGTCTTATAAATTAATGGATCAAATATGATACATCCAGCATTATTAGTTCAAGAATAATTTTGATTAAAAAAGAAATGTCTTTTCAGTGTAACTCTTGTGGTTTCATCTACCCTAGCAAGTTATAACAGATTTACAGTAAAATGTTGTGATAACTTGATAAAGGTTTGTCTTTTAGGTTGTGAAAGATTGCGTGTGATTTGAATGTACTGAATAGTTTCCAAAAATAACTGTGATTGAAATAAAAAAACAGATTGCAACAGTGTGGAGATCATTTAACATTCATATATTTTTTTTAAATGAACTCGATATTAGATGCAAGAGTCCATACAAGCGTACGCACGTTCTCAGTACAGGTGGAGCTCCGCCGCCACCTGCTGGTCAAACGCTGCCACCGCAGCTGCTTCCTGCGTTACATTGAAGATGGCGACTGGAGTCCTTCAGAGAGTCCGCGGAAGCCTTGGTCCAGCCAGAAGCAGGACCCACGCAGCCGGACAACTCATGGTCTGGGTCAGGTGGGCGCTCACTCCCGTGGGTGTTTGTTTGTCATGTCTGTGGCGTCTCATGTTGGCTGTTGTGCGTTATTGTCAGTAGCTTTGGCTAGCCTGGCCAAGCTAGCACGGTAACTGCTAACCCGCCTAGTTTGATTTGGCCTTCAGAGGCTGCACTCAATGTTCACTTACCCCGGGATTAATGGCATAAAAGGTACATATATTTGCTGGTGTAGGCCATATAATACGAGTTTCAGTCATCTTTTCTTGGTGTCCATCTGAAATGCTCAAGGTCAGCTTGCTCTTTTATTTAGCTTTATTGACAAAATGTCCATGTCTTAAAGATTACATGCAGGTACTTCTATATTAAGGTTGTATTGCAGCATCTCTCCCTGCAGCCCACAAGTTTCTATCAGAAAAGCTCATAGAAAGACAGTAGGTTTATGAGTGTGTTCTTATCTAATCTGGTGTGAAGGAAGGAGATTAGGAGAATTTCCATCCAGTAGTTATTCATCATGACCATTGTGTGTTTACAGGGGTTTTGCAGCATCTGGCAGCAGAGACAGAGAGGACAGCTGGCTTAAGTCGGTTTTTGTGAGGAAAGTTGATCCCAGGAAAGACGCACACTCCAACCTACTGACCAAAAATGAGGAAAGCAACCTATACAAAATTCAGTGTAAGTCATTGCCAAGGACATCAGAGACATATGAGTTAATTAACCTGTCAAAATCGTAATGATGAGGTTTTTCTTTTCAGTCCATAATGTGAAGCCGGAATGCCTGGAAGCTTACAACAAACTCTGGTGAGTGTAATCTCATATGACTGTCAGAAAGCGCATAAAATGTTCAAAGCTCATAGTGCTGCCGAAGTCATGCCAGAAAGATCTGACCATGAGTCAGGCAATTGATCAGTCATTTTAGTCCTGCCTAGTTCATGGTTATTCAGTTGGAGGACATGGACTTGTAGTTAAAGAGAAAATCTTGCATTGCAAGAAAGAAGGCACATGATCAGACGGACTGTTGCCTGGATGATATTGTGGGTTTTAGCTTTTGATTTACAAATTTGTGGTTCTTCTAGTTTTCAATATTTCAGTTTTATTTTCTCATTCCTCACAGTGAGAATGTTTTGCCCTCTATCCATGCCGATAAGTACTACCCCTGTGAGCTGGTGGGAACCTGGAATACCTGGTATGGAGAACAAGACCAGGCTGGTAGGATTACTAACAACATACAAAGACACAACTGCAGTGCAAAGGGACTGTGGTGTGCACAGTCAGCACCAATATCACACTGCATAGTCACACCCATTAAAGGCAAAATACCAAACATCTACATGTCTTACCACCTTGGCATCTGTCGGTTATTTTTATATTTTTAAAAACGTGTGCAGCAATTCAATGTTCTGTGTTTTTAAGTTTTGTGCATTATGTGATTAGCCTGATGTTGGCTCCCCAGTTCATCTGTGGCGTTACAGAGGTGGATATCCAGCTCTAACAGACGTTATGAACAAGCTTAAGCAGAACAAGGTAATCATTTACTGTCCATTTTGTTGGTGCTTCTCCTGTTTATTGCCTTAACGTTTACGGTTGAAGAAAAACGTATTGATTAGTGTCTGCTCAACATCAGGAGTTCACAGCCTACAGGAAGGAGCGTGGAAAGATGCTGTTGTCCCGCAGAAATCAGCTTCTACTTGAGTTTAGTTTCTGGAACGAGCCCGTTCCCCGAGAGGGTCCCAACATCTATGAGCTCAGGTCCTACCAGCTCAGGGTGAGTGATGCGCCAGCAGTCTTTGGCATCAGTGCTCTCATTTGATATCCAGCCTTAGGCCTCTATTTTCTTAACAATATTGACAGAACTCCGATCAATGACTGCAGGATCACTGGCTGTTGACAAAAATGCTACATTATACAGCTTAAATGGTAGGGCTAGTTACCCCAAATTTAATACACATTTTAAAATGTCTGTCCTTGTTCTGATCAAGCCTGTTTAGTCACTGCTGCACTCGTTTGAATGACCAGTTTTAAGCCTAGATAAATATAGTTTTGGTTTTTGTGTTTTAGGGAAAAAACAGTCTTAGACAAGCAGCATGAGCAATTCTACCCACAACCTAGAGGGCAAAGTTTAATGCTAAAGCAGCATAATGTAAATGACTGTTTATGCACTCTTCCACACCAGTGCAGGTGCACATTTATTTGACGATGACGTCTCATTTGGTCCGCTGCTTGATCTGTCGCTTTAGTGCCAAAACACACAGTTAGTGTTGCAGCATTGGATAAAATATGTGCATTTAATTTGATCAGCCATATCGTGATCATCTTTATATTCTCTCTAAAGTACTGTTGGATCCTGTGCATTCATCAGTTCAGATGAGAATAAACAGTTTTTCTTTTCTTTTCTTTTTTCTTTTTTATTCTCCCCACTTTTTTATCAAGTCGTGGGTGTGTAAGGACACAAAAGCAGGGATGCTTCAGCCTGTTTAATCAAATCTTGCTTTGATGCAAACTGTGACATGGTGCACAGATTAAGTCCTTGTTTTTATGTAAAAGGTTAAACAGCTTCTAGATCAGTGATGAATGCGAGCCATTATCCCCTGATCACAGGCTGAGATTATGTCTTGACGAACTGCAGAGCGTTCCTTGTCTTAAGCACCAGAGAATGATTGAAGAAGCATTCGGGTGTAGATGTTATTACAGCTTATCTACACAATGACAAAACACCTGTGTTACATCTTCCCCTTTTATTTGTTATCATATAATCTGGCGAGGGAAAGTTTGGAAAGTTCTCTGTTAAGTGTTTTTCTTAAAATGTAATGAAGAATGTTGTTCTCTTTCCTGCAGCCAGGAACCATGATCGAGTGGGGTAATTACTGGTAAGCCAGCCTGAATTTGCTTGATTCACTGAGCTGTAGTTACAGAACAGTTGCACTACATGAAACCTCTCTCATCACGTCGTCATTAATAAGATCTATTCCACAGAGGATCTATATTTGAAACTGTGCTGCCATGCCCTCTGGCCGAGATTCAGATATAAGCAAGGCGGTGTATACGCCAGCAATATGTGTACATAAGAGAGTAATTAGAGTCTGGGAGGATCCCCTGCATAGGGTGGCAGTGCCAGCATTTATCATTTAATGCTACACATTACATTAACAATGAAGACTTCCCATAGGAATATTTCTTTAGGCTGATTTTTCGGTTCGTCATACTTGGGGGCTGGAGGGTTTGTAAAACAAATGAAAAAAAAAAAAATCCTTCTGATTGCATTTGACAACATATTTCTGGCAGGGAAATATGTTATGAGGCAGCTTTAGCCCATGAAGCGGAGTTCCTGTGTTTGCCAGATAGATCCCAACCTTCCCAAGGTTGCATGTGGAAGTTAAACCACATTTAATTAAATGAAACCACATTACCTTTCAATGTGTTCCTCCCTTGGAAAGTTGTGTGCTAATTCAACGTAATGCAGTGCCCTCAATGAAAATGCAATACTATATTTATTATAAATACAAAATAATCGCCTTGAATAATTCAGTTACTTTCCTGCTGTTAGCTGTCGTGCTTTACTCCTTCCCCTGGGAAAAACAAGCATGAGTGTAATGTTAAATAATCATGAGAAGGGAGGGGGGTAAATATTGCATTTAATGAAAAGACACAAACTTCATTTAAACGACGCCACGTAGTCCTGCAAATAAGCAAAGCTATTTAACGCAATTTCAGTATAATTTATGTAGCTGGAGGCTTAAACTCCTGCTTCAAAGTACGGTGACATGTAGACGTGAGGCTTCAGGGTTTGATAGACAGAGCCATTAAGGTATGAAAAAGTGTGTGTTTGCTTTGGGGGAAACATAATGAGTCTTAAACATTCCCTTTACACCAGTTCACTGAGACTTGGCCTCTGTTAATGTTTCTGGACTTATTTTATTTTTACAGTCAGTGGTTAACCAAACAGACCTCCTCCAGTTGAGTGAATTCAGTTATTATGCTGAATTCCTCCTCTGAAGATTGTTCTTGTCATACTGGATGAAGCCCTGGTGTGTTTTGGCTCGTGCTGCGACTAAAGCTGCTTTTCTCGGCAGGGCCAGAGCCATCCGATACCGCCAGTGCAACAGCGAGGCCGTCGGAGGGTTTTTTTCACAGATCGGAAACCTCTACATGGTCCATCACCTCTGGGGTACGCTCCACACACTTTTACAGACTTCCAGAGAAATTAGACCCATCCACAATCACAAACAGTCAGCAGCTTTGATTATTTATTATTTTAGTTCTTTACCTAGCAAAAATGACAGATTAAAAAAAACACGCATTTAAACTCTTTAAACTGAATCAGAGTTTTTAAATTCTAAACTTGGACAGTATTTGTAATCATGAAACCGTTTTTTTGTTTTCAGGTAGCAACCTGTATGTCCTCAACTGTTTATGATATTTATATAACCTCGTCCTTCCTGTCTGACAGCATTCAGCCTAAGTTATCTAAAACTCACTTTACTTAAACATGCCGGGTTCACCTTAACTATCTTGTGATGTTTCATAGACTCACTTCAAGCTCACAGATTGGGCTCTGTTCTCTTCTCTATATATATCCTACCTTTGGGCTCTATTTTTTTAAAGCACAATATCTCATTTCATTGTTTTGCAGATCTTCAGATCTATCTGCCTATAAAAGTTACCATTCCTGTTAACATTGAGGCTCTGCGTAACTGTCTTAGTGATCTAAAGTCATAGATGGAGTCAAATTTCTTAAGCGTCAACAAAAATAAAACATATTATTATACTGGGAAAGCCAAACCTTCTAGATGAGTATGAGAGTGTTATTAAACCGTGCCGCACAGCTGATCTTTGATGGTGCATTTAAATGTGAAAAGCAGGTTATTTCAGTAGTGAAACCAGTTTCTTTCATTTAGGACTGCTCAGTAAGGTAAATGCCAGCCTTCCTTCACAGGACTTTGAGAGTCATTCATGCTTATTACATATAGTGTAGATTATTGCACCTTTCTTCAATGGTCTCGATCAGTCGTCACCTCACCATCTACAGGCTGCTCAGAACGCAGTAGCTCGCCTTCTGACAGGGCAAAAAGATACAATCATATTCCTCTTTTACTGGCCCGTTTCCACTGGCCTCCTGTCCATTTTAAGATTTTACTGTTTGTTTTTAAGTGCCTCAGAGGCACAGCGCCACCTTACCTGTGTGAACTTCTGAAACCTCACACTCCAGCTAGATAACTGAGGTCTACAAATCAGTCGCCATTGGAGGTTCCCAGGTCCAGACTGAAAAGCAGAGGTGATGGAGCACTTTCAGTGGCGGGCCCCAGACTGATATCAGAGCTGCTGACACTCTCAATCATTTTAAAACTCTCTTGAAAACACACTTTTTTTTTTCCTTTGGCTCATAGTACTGACTGAGCCTATGTGTTTTTATTTCCTTTCATTCTTTTTATTTTAATCATTACTTAGACTCTTTTATTGCATTGAGTTTATTATGTTCAGCTTTGTATCTTTATGGATATTTGCTTTGTTTTTCTAATTTGTACAGCATTTTGCTCAACTTTTGATGTTTTAAATGTGCCATATAAATACATTTTGACTTGATTTAGATAATATGGAACTAATATTTTTCAGGCAACAACTCATAGTAGTTTATAATATTACAATGTATTTCAGCTCCTCTAAGTTGTCCTGAGCGATTTAACTCAAGTTCATTGGTTTGTCATCCAGCCAGCAGTGGTGTTGTTTTCGCTCACTGTCACAGCTTTCATTGTCTCAAGGGAAGGTGGAGACTAATATGGAGCCAAAATGAAACTTGTAAAGAGGAAAAAAAGATAACTAATTTAAGGTCTCGCTGGGTCTTTACAGAAATCTCCGGCCAACTCGCTTGACAGTAACTAAAAATTGAAAACATTGTTACCATCTTATTGCATCGGTACTTCATTTTACGAGAAGCAGCATGATGATATTTCACTTGTTGGTTGCAGCTTACAAAGACCTTCAGTCTCGAGAAGAGACGAGAAATGCTGCCTGGCAACAGGAGGGTTGGCACGAGGCGGTCTATTACACAGGTGAGTTCTTGTTTGTTTTGTTTTTAACTTTTTCACAATTTGTGTAAACCAAGTCTAAATCTGCTCTTTTCATCTCTTCACCCGTCTGCAGTCCCTCTCATTCAGCATATGGACTCTAGGATCATGATCCCAACGAAAGCTTCGCCGTTACAGTGAAATGAGTAGTAAGCTGGAGTGTTGAATGTTACATCCATATAGAGTCCGACCTCCTATCATTGCTACCAAATAAACGTTACCCCTTGTTTTGTCATTAATGCTTTCTTTCAAAATGTCACTAGGTCAGGGGAGGACATTATACTTGCTATTTATATGTAATTAAAACAATTTCTGCGATGTAGAGCCCTTGGCAATGCACTTTTTTTTTTTTTTTTTTAAATTTTGAATTAGGGGGGTACTGAAGAAGGGTGACTAAATTTGACCCAATTTAAACCTCCTGATGGCCATTATGTGTAGCGTGTCGTGCCACATCATCTCTAACTGGAATCATCCAGTTGGTTAAAAATGAAAAACTCAGCAGTTGTATGTTGTATGTCTGTGGGCCCAGAGGGAGAAAGCAGCACAGAGGAAGCTCACTGCAGCAGACTTTTATTTATTTGATGTAAATTTAGAGTACAGAATTTTTTAAATATGCTGAGAAAGTGACAGGTGAGTGTAAACCATGACATTGCTGATAGAAATAAGAAATTTACTGTACGTTAATGCAAATTATGTTTCTGTCACCAACTCATTATGGTGACGTTTCTCATGGTGTACTCTGCATAAGTCTTAATTTTATATTTACTATTACAGACACAAATTTACAAGTAATTCCTGAGTTTTTTTCCCCGGGTGGTCTTGTGTTCTCCATCAAACTCACGGCAATGTTTTATGGTGCTGTGTTTGTACCTATGGCTTCCACCGTTTTTCTTGTGAGGACAGCATGCCTGGTTTTAAAATCTGTTTTTAATCCAACGTGTTTTAATGGAGCAAAACAAACGTATGATGGCGTGGAAACGCCACGCTTCTCTGTACTGTAATATTTGTTGTTAAGGGAACCCTACTTGTCTTTTGGTTGAGCGGGAACTATTGTTGAGAGGTGGACACCAACAGAATAAAAGTCATTGAAACATCCTTTACAGTACGTTCTCATCTTTAATGCTTCTTACAGGACTGACATTGCCTCGTCTATCAACGAGTTGAACACGATTCTGAAATATTCCTGCCACTCATTGCACATGCCAAGACGTGATGGAGTTGTGTTGACTTCCAGAGAAGTTTTGATGTAAAAAGTGAAAAAAAAAAAAGCCAAAACAAAATACTACAATATTAACCTTCACACAGTGTTTGGTTATTTTTTGTTTAGTATATTCTAGTATAAAAATCAATAGGGCAACATCCCTATTAAGGTCAATTTTGACAAGTGTAAACATTTTCAGTCATTATAAAAATCTATTAGAACCTAAGAAAAAGTGTGCAATGGATAATACCAGCGGTAGCACACCTTTGGGTGCAAATATACAATGTTAAATTAGTAAAAGTAATCATCTAGCATCTTTTAAATCTTCTCCAGTTCCCTTAGTAGCTCCTCGAAGCTCGTCACGTACCATGAAGATCTCTCCTTAACCTGCGGCCTGACGACATTCCCACCAAATCCAATGAAAGCGCTCTGAGGGTGAAGGGTGGTACAGTGAATAAAGTATCCCATGGTGCATTTTCGTACATATCAATGCCCATCAAGCATGCAAATATTTTAAGCAGAATGAGCACTTACAGCTGGAGGGCAAGCCTCCAGATCAGTGGCTCCATCTCCGACCATCACCACAGTCCTGAAGCCATGTTGCTCCTTCAGCATGCTGATCACTTTTCCTTTGCCACCACTTTCAGCTGTGGGCTGAGTCTCATCAAAACCAGCGTACTCTCCTAGAATTTTTATTAGGAATTTTATAAAGATGGAGTCGAGCTCGAACAGGAAAATGACGCGCTGCCTCTTAAAAATCTCACCATTGAAGTAGAACTTGAGTCGGTTCGCGTAGACGTGATGGAGGGGGATGTTTAGCTGAGTGGCCACGTGTTCAACAATGCAGCGGAAGCCACCTGAGATGAGAAACACCTTGGTGTTGCGCTCGTGCAGACGATCCACAAGCTCCCTGGATAAAAACAGACGCACAGGCGTGAACACTTTTATGAGAAAGATGTTCTTTTATGTCACACTGGGAGTTTTGTAATGAAAACTTTATGTACTAGTAGTTGTATCACTGTTCTGAACCTGGTATCAATTATAAACTATGGCAGAATACAAGTATACATTCAAACAACCTTCCTGTGCAGTTTCTCTAACTAAACAGTCAACCCAACAAAGAAATCAATTCCCCTATTCATTTATTGTTCTACTAGAAATGAAAGTGAATTGACTTAAGAAAAATGTATTATATCAAAAAGTGATAAAAACAAAAAAAAAAGAGAAGGTTCGGAAGACATTTCAAATTCAAATAGATTTTTTTAGTGGCTCAAACACTAGTTTACATGCGATAGCAACAAACTGTGCTGGAAGTGGAAGAAAGAGCCGCCGTTTCAGAGAGGAATGGGATGTTTGAGCACAAAAGAAGTTACCCTTTGTTACAATAAATTTCTACCCGTCACTATACACTTGTAACAAAAGAAAACAAGCAGGCAGGACAAGACTAATTCCACATGAACCAGTTTGGGCACATTATGTGAAAATTGACTGTGACAAAGTAAATATGTACATGTAGCATATATGCAAAACGCCACAAGTTAATTTTTCAGGCTCTGAGACAAATAATGAATTTGCTTACCGAGAGAAATCGGGCCTATTGAGCTGATTCGTGTTATCAGGCTTTTGACTCACTCACCTAATTCCTGGAGTCAGCTGAGGTGGATGGTCCGTTATCAGCTTATTTACTTGTTCTCTGGAGCATCGGATGACAGAAAGACGCTCAGTCAGAGCCTTCTGAAATGTCACTGAGCCACCCATGGCTTTGCGAGTCCTGAAATCAAAATCAGTCGTGACATTGACTTTAAGGTGGGGACAGTGCAGGTAAACATAAGAATGAGGCTTTCAAAGCTTACATACATCTCTTGGACTGCGTCCCCCACACCACAGAATTTGGCAAGTTCATCTATGCCCTCCTCCTTGATGACTGTGCTGTCCACATCAAAACAGACAGCATCTGCTCTCCTGAACAGTTCCTTTGTCTCTGCTAGAGTTGTCATCATGCTCTGAAAAGACAAGTGATCAGGGTGAGATCAAACCGGCTGATGGTTTCAGGCTGAAGACATCAGGTGGCCTGAATTTGAGAAGCTCATCTGAGGGATCCCTTCCTGTCTTGTCGGTTTACCCTAAAGTCTGTGGTGTCTGTTTTCTCCAGTGAACTAAGCCCTGCGCGGAGTGGATGCCTTTCCTCCAGTGGAGCAGCAAACACATCTATTCACTGCAAAATCTACGTGCAAATGGTTTTGAATCAGCGGGGCTTATATCAAATAAAAACAAAGACGTGTGTGCCAGAAAAACGTTACATAAGGCGCCCTGGCAGTTTAAACAAACTGCATGAAAGGCTGGGAGACGGATAGATGTATGGGTGGGTGGATGGATGGATGGATGGACGGACATCCTCGGCTCATATTGCGTCACCCCTCTTGCAGGAACGCCACAGAGGACCAAGTGTACCCACGAAAGACCGCAATAAACGTGGAGACGATGAAGCACGCTCAAGTAAAATCGCCATCGCTCGTTCAATGTAATACCTCAAAGCTGAAAGGCAAAAAGGTCCCGAGTACACCTCACGAAAAAAACTTAAGGTGGCACATTACCTGTCCACTCCACTGTGATTTGAGCTCTGTTTGACTGTCAGCCGACGGAAACTACTCACGCCACTACACCAGACCTGTGTCTTGAACTACAGAAGTGTAAAATGTATAAATTGTCCTTCGCTACTTTACCGGTGAGCCCGCCGTTGATATGGCACATACAGAATCAGTTATTAGAGTTCAATGACGAAGAAAAGAGGAGCTTCACATCCAACCAATCAGAGGGAAGCCGGACACGCCCCGCCCACTGGCCCGGTTCCATGACGGCAGCAACGGTTAAAGAGAAAGTGAGGGACGTTTCAAAGAAGAGAAAAATGTCTACTTGGAATAAAGATCTGAGCAAGTTGAAAAGCCGCCATGAAAACATGCCCAGTCCCCATAAAAGACACAAAGACGAGCTTTAAAAGCAGAACTAAGTCAGCTCCCCGTGAGTGGCTAAATTAACCCTTTTTAGATTTTTGCTCTTCATTTGTATGCCAGAATTTTTACAATTAATTAATTTACATTTACCTTATAAACGGACTGTGATACATTTATGGTAGAAATATTTAACTTTTTGAATTCATTGAATGTATCTGGAACTGTATACTGAAGTTTATCTTTAGCTAAAAAGTTAAAAGTCCATCTGAAGCATTTAATGAGCCTTTCCTTTAGGAAACATTTCGACATTAGCGGCTCTGTTTCTCTCAGCGCTTACAGTTCTTACATTAATCTAACTATAATAGAATTATTAAGCAAAACGAAACACTAGAAAAGGCCATTATGGTGGGAAATTAATAACTTTTCACTTTTACAGTTTAAGATCTGATTAATTTACAAGCACTGAAACTCAAGAAAATGAACAAAAAGAGACACAAACTAAGCAAAAAAATTATATGTAAAATCATGAATGCATGCATGCAAAAGGATAACAAAAATGGGTTTCTCAGTGCATAAAATGTAAAGCTTAAACAAACTGGATATGTGTGGTGTCTGATCAGATCCTACCAGTACAAAATAGTACTCAAAAATGTTGGAAAAAAAACAACAACCACCCTACCTTAATCTTGTCCAGACATTGTTGATATCTCTGGCCTCAGAGGCATCTGGAATGGACCATCACATAATGGAAATGTGTATTGTGGCCCGATGAATCAGTGTTACGGTTTTTTTCTTTTCCTTCTATTCATACTTTCTCTCTGTTTCTCTCTTTCTTTTTTTAATCAACAATAATGTGCTCCTGAGTAAAGATGAGAAGGACTATCCAGAGAATTATAAACTACTACTCCAAAAACCATATTTTTAAGTGCCCATGGCAAAGGTAATTTACACATTTTTGCAGCAGTAATGCAGAAAAGAACATTCACATTGACATTTCAGAGCAAAATATATACTACATTCCTTGTTAAATGCTCTGCACTTAAAGTATGTAATGCATTATAAGCCTTACAGGCACTTGATGTGTTCTTCATACAACCATTTACACAAATAATTTATCCAGCACTTTATATTGCCAAAGCCACTTTGATAAATCAGAGAGACTGGAGCTAAACCTTCTGACCTTTAGGGTATAGGAAAACTCTTGTGGATCCAAGGTCTATTCTGCACATAGAAAAACAGTAGAAACAGTAGAAACCAATAGAAAAAACATGAATACAGGTGTCAAATGTGTGCAGATGTTGGACTGGCCATTGTCCTGCACTGTGCCCTAAAGACAATATGAATTGTCCTATGAAAAACATGACAGTGATGAAGCTGTGCTGTTGCACACCTTTAGATTAGTGTTTAAACAAAAAATGGGAGAAAATAACAATTAAAAGACTTCATATCATGAAATCCTCAATGCCAGAACAGTTTTTAAATGTTGAGAGAATTAATAGCAACATTACGAATTAGTATAAACTTTCCTATACTAACATTCCCAACTTTTTAATTCTAATTGCAACCCCAAGTCAAACTAAATGTAAGACCAGTGTTTTTCATATTTAATGCATTTTCCATACAGTGACCAGCTTATATTTGAGCTTTCTTTTTTTATTAAAGTAAATACTCTTGAGAAATTAATGAGATTCTTTTAAAGCAATATTTTATCTGCAAACTGATTTGAGCCTAGTGACGGTCAGACATTTTTAATTTAAACGTGCACTAGAAACGAGGGGTTTTTCAAGTTCTGTGTTGTACACTCCGTTCCATTAGGTGGCGCTGACGTACACGAGGCTGCTTTTAACTTCCTTTAAGAACGCTTGCTAGGCGGACGAACAAGTCTTTCACTGAGGAAGGAGCTGCCCTGAAACAGGTGAAGACTCGTGACTGAATGACAAAAAGGAAAATTGAGATCAAAGTTGACCCGTTTTTCCTTAAAACTGTAGGTTTGCAGCTTAAGCAACGAGACGTGGTCATTTGCAGTGCTATTTTTTTCAGTCAGCTTTATACAAACCATCTTCGCCTGGTTTGCTTCCTGGTATGGCACGTGTGCGCGTAGAGAGCACGTGGTGAAAATATTTAGCTGGATAGAAATTTAACACTTGGCTTTATTAATTACGATGCCAAGGGCGTTAACGATTGTGACTATAATTATGTGATTTTTGGATGGAAAAACGGGGAATATTAGTAGTTTTTTTTATCGCAACTGAATCACGAGACAAAGCGTTAAACGTTTCCCTGAATATGTGAACCTCCTTAGATGTATAAGGGAGTTTTCGTTTGTTGTTGTATACGCATATTAACACAATGAAGATTTTAGTGTACATGTTTTTCCTCTTATCATTTTATAGTGGTTTGAGTTCAGTAATCACGGAGTAGCTGTCTGAAGCACTAATTTGCATGGCAGCGCGTAAATCACTACTAAGTGTGTTTTTTGTTTGTGTTTTTTCAATTAAATCACCAAAGACTTTGGAAGCACATGCACTTTTTTTAATGCAAATATTCTCAGACTTGTTCTTCTGTGTATTTAAACGTTACACATCAACCTAAACCACTTAAAATGTTTACTGAAGTTTTTTTTTAAATATATTTTTATATGTTTTTGTGTTGATTTTAGGCAAAAGAAACACTTATTTGCAGAATGCAATTTCCCTTCATTCTTGTAGAATCAGGAGTATTTAATTTAGTAATAACGTGTTTTAATGCATGGCTGAATTCTGTGATACCCTGGACGTGGTAGATACAGTCAGACACCATGCTAAATGATTGTTTTCACACACTGACCCCAACAGAGTCAGAGCGCTTATATGCCTTATTCTTCTGTCAGAGTGAATACAGCAAGATGATACAACCCTGAGAATATATGTTATTTATTTTTATTATGGGGGAGTCTTCTTCATATCCTTTCTTATGCTTTTCATTTGTGTAGTTTTCCGCTGCATGTGTTAATGGAGGAGTGCACGCTCCTCATTGGCCTGCCATGCGCTGAGAAATGCTATGGTATGTTTGTACACTCAGTATTAACACAATTAGACACTATATTGTTGTTATGACCATGGGAAAATTAACTCGAGGCATGGCTGAATTCTGTCCCAGCTGCTCTGTGCTGAATACAGTCAGACACCATGCGAAAGCTTTGTCTCATTTCTGCTAAAAGACTGGATGGGTGTTCCTTTCATCTTTGTCCAGCTGCTTAGGAATGAGTACACTAACATATTTTAACATTCCTGTTGGTTCTGTATTCATTTTTTTTCTCTTCCAATTCTGTAGGTCTCCAGTGACAATCCTCAGAACAGGACTGTTGAAAAGTTATGAGCGCCTTTACTCGTGGTAATTATTGTCGCACTGATCTTTTCATGTTAAATATTTAGCTTTTTCACTTCACTCTTACTCTGTGTTGTCCAACCCTTTTCCCAGAAACACCCTGGTTGTTTTAGGTATTTCTTTTCTCCAGCACAACTTATTAAAAGAAAAAAAGTCAAGTATTTTACTTAATGGGACATGATAAATATCACTGGTTCCTTACCAGCTCTAAAAATTTGGTAAATACAATCTCAGATCTGCAAAGCTACATAATATATTAGACCATGTTATTACGAGGGTCATTCAATAAATAAGGTGAATTTTTCAGTATAAGGACTTCTAATACAGATAGAAGCTTACTTTAAAAAATTTTTTTTTTGTTTTACTTCTTTTTCACATGGATTTAATTTCTTTTGCAGATTAAAAAAAAACTTTGAGAGTTTTGGTAAAATAATCTTTATTATTGTCAGTACATATTTTCAACGAAACACACTGAAACTCGTCCTCTGCTTTTAACCCATTGCTAGTTATAGTAGGAGCAGGGGGCTGCTGAAGCACCCAGGGAGCAGTTGGAGGTTAAGGGCCTTGCTCAGGGGCCCGCAGTGGCTTGCCTTTGTTAACCTGGAGGATTGAACTTGGGTCCTCCACACCCATCTCTGTAACCACTAGGGTACCACTCCCTCCAATCCCTTTGGCGATTAACAAAGATGGCCGACCAAGAAGCATGCTCCGTGATTGAACAGCGGTCAGTTATCAAGTTTTTGGTTGCTGAAGGGTGCAAACCAGTTGAAATTCATAGGAGAATGTCAACTGTGTATGGTGCCACGTTTCAGCCGAAAAAATGTCTACAAGTGGGCTAAATTGTTTAAAGAAGGACAGAGCAGTGTTGAGGATGAAGACAGGCCTGGGAGGCCTACAGAAGTGAGGTCTCCTAAGGTGATCGAATCAGTCAATGACCTCATTCAGTCTGACAGAAGGGTGACAGTGGATGACATTACAAGGACTTTGAGCTTATCTGTTGGGACAGCACACAAAATTATCCAGGATGACCTTGGCTACTCGAAGGTCAGCTGCCAGTGGGTGCCAAAGATGCTTACTGGAGAGCACAAAAAGAGGAGGGTCATACTTAAAAACCAAGCTACAAAGTGCAAGCAGGATAAAGAAAAACTTAATAAATTTAATGACTAAAAAATGTAGAACCACTTCAATCAGAAATAATTATTTTCTGTATTACATCAAAGCCCACTCTTCCTTGTAGTTTGGCATCAGTTTATTGAATATTCTTGAACTATGCCCTGTTAAATATGTAATAAATTATTCACATTTGACTCTTGAAAACGTTGGTACACTGAGTTCATGGATGACTTCGTGACCATGCAGAGGTTCTGTAGCTGTAAAACAAATTGCGTAATCTCCTCTCCACCAGTCTCAATGTATGTAAGAACTACTTACCAAAAATGAGTAAAATATGGTTCCTTTTTTTTCTCCACCTCCCAGGGTAGATAAAAAGAGACTGGTTGTTTATGTAAGGTATTGTACTACAGTAAACTGAAACATTTCACGTGCTGAAGAAGTAACTTAGGTCAACAGAAGCATTATAACCCCTCCCAAGTTTATAGGTAGCAACAGTTGTTATTCTAAGATCATTGCTGATGTCTTTTCTCTTTGATAGTGTGTTAAAACAGGTAAATTCTCCAAAACTGCCAAGATTTCTGCTTTTGCAGAGGTTTGCACGCTTCTTGATGATCTTTTGATCAAATGCATTTGGTTAACAGCACCTGATAATATCCTTGCAATTCCCATAGAAGCAGTGAGTGTGTATTTAAATTTTCACACACCAACTCAGAAATTTTCTATTTTTGCAAATATTTGTAATATTTAAAATCAGGTAAATGTTTTATTTACCAGATTTTAAACCTAGTGAGGTCCAGATTCCATTATATACATATACAAAAAAGCACATGCTTAATTGATCTGATCTGGACTTTAACTGGCTGGAAATGGGTTGTATCAGCAGTTATTCCGTGCAAAGTCTGTTCTAAATTTCACAGTTTCATTCCAGGACGTTGATTGATAAGATTGTTGCAGTGGCCTTTAAACTCTTAAAGTATTACTGTGAGTATTGAAAGCAACAACCAGATGTACCATTACAAATATTTTTTGTCACACTGTGCATCCTGGTTAAAACAAGACGAACTGGGACTCTGTAAAGGTGCATTATGTGCCAGAAATTGGCACTCATCGCCGGCGAATATTTGCTGATGTTCTTCATTCTTGAATAATAAACTTAGAGTTGTCCTAAAATGCTTGTTGTGTTTATTCATTTTCCACGTTAGAGTTCTCAGAGACATGAACAGAAAACTACAGCATAACAAAAGTCTGCACCTTCTCAATAACAAAACTCTAGTTTTATATTAATCCCAGTTTAATAAAAACATTAACATCGTGCAATTTCAAGTGCTCTATTTACGTTGGGGCTTTTGCAAGTACAAGAAGTAGGTCAGCACAGTATGTCCTATAATTTTGATGTGCAAGCACGTGCTGTTTCAAGTACGCAGGTTTTTTAAGTATCGTAGTCAAAGTTTCACAGTTCAGTCATTCGTTAAGGGAAAAGTTGACATTTTTCCAAAACTATAATCTGAGCCATACTTTAACGTTTCTATGCTCAAGAAATGTGAAATGGTGACTTTTGGGATAAGCATATTGTGGCGTAGAGAAACAGAAATTGCCTCAGGCTAACTTGAACAGTTGAATGGATTCAGAACATATAACAAGCAACATGTATAACAGTGATAGAAGTTAATGGCCATAAACACAGAAATCACTCCTTGCAGTAACAAGTGCTGCTCTGAAAAATGAGTCAGCAGATCAGGGTTGAATTAACTTCTTGTTTAAACAGTTCATTGAATCCTGCATCCTTGTTACCAGTCATGCTGGTACTGCTCGTCTGTTTCGGTAACTATGGACAACAATATGGCCTTTGGAGAGTTCTCAAAAAGAGCTGCTCTGTTTTGCGTTTGTCCCTTTTTGACCCAGTGGCCGTAAATCTTGAAGGCGCAGGCATCAATGAGCTTGCGGATAGGTTTGACTGCATATGGGTCACTTTGGATCACGTTCTTGGTGACGGGCTTGGCACGGCGGTAGTTGAGGTAGATGCGCGTTGTGGCAAGAACAGTCATACAGATGACCTGATGGAGAAAAGAAACTGCTTATTTATAATGTAATCAATAATATGTGGAACTGATTAGACTAATAACAAAGACAAGTCAAAGAATGTTCTAAAAAAAAACCTTTTGAAATAAAGTAGCTATTAAAATAAATGGAATCAAAACTTAAATTATTTTTTTGTTTTGACATTCTTCAAGCGTTTGCATTTTTTTGTTCAGCTACTGAAAAACAGCATATTCTTTAGATTTAGTGGTTACCACACCACAACCATATTCACGTTAAATGCAGTGAAAAGGGAAATAATAAAATAAAGTTGAAGTCTGCATCTCACCTTGAACCGCTTGTATGGACTGAACTGTCGCACTTCATTCACCACGTACTGTGAGAAGAAGGGGTGGCTAAGGGCATCTGTTGCAGTGAGCCGCTGCTTTGGATCCACCACCAACATCCGGGAGATCTGGAGAAGCCACATTTCTTTAATTGTTAAAAACTTGATTTAAAAAATGTTAGTGACTCAAAAAAAAAGAGTCAGTCTACCAAATCTTTAACTGTGTCTGAACGATCCTCCCACTCGGGAGATGAGAAATCGTATCTCCCTGTCAAGATCATGCGCAGCATCAGCATCTGTTTTCTGTGCCAGAACGGTGGAGATCCTCCGAGCAACGTGTACATGATGACACCTGAACTCCATCTGCAAACATGAGCCGGAAAATAGTTGGATCAAAGTGTGTGAAATAAGCAAACTAAATCAGGAAAAGAGGGACCATTTGGAAGATGAAAAAAAAAGCCCCTTCACTGTAACTTGGACTTAAATTTCAAAGTGCAGGAGCAGTTAAGTATTTCATGATCTGTCTAATCAACTTCATTTTATTCTTCCATTTCTGGTTTGCAACAAAGTGGGATTTAAACAGTTTTAGGCTAGTACAGAGATAAGAAAGATTTCAGTTGGGTAAAATCAAATGGCGACTATAATTATCTTTTTGTAAAAAAAAAAACACTAGAAAGTGTTTAACAGACAAAAGGTAGGCAGAGGATCATTTTACATGATAAAATCATTTAAACAATGTTTAAATGATTGATGATTTCAACAAAGAAATCAGCACAATTTAATCCTGTAGTGCATTAATATTAAACAATCCTGACTTCATTCACAAATTCGGCTCAAACTTTTACTGAAAAAATTAAATGTTATTTGTTGAGCTTGAAGTATTAACATCTCTGAGGTCAGGGGAGTCAAGGATGAATCATCCAGCTGAAATGTATCAAATCAGACAAACCCACATTACAGATCTATTGAGGAAGAAATTAGCTCTGTGTGCAGGAGGCCAAAGACAACAAATCCAAAAGTCAGAGTGTCTTATCTGTGGGGTTGTAAGAATCTCTTGGCAAAGGTAAACTACACTCCTGTGGTGGCAGCATTGATGCAAGAAAATACACTGGCAGAGGACGAATGTACAGATATTGGATTGATCTGCCTGCAGTCTGGACCTGTCCCCAATATGAAAAAAAAAAAAAATGGGTGGAGAATTTTGAAATATAAAGTGGCAAGATATATCTAAAGGAAGAGTGGAACAAAATAACATCTGAACCTTAATTGTTTTAATATATCTCTGTCCTGAAATGCAGCAATGGAATAGTAACAAATGACACCAAATTAACAAACAGTGACATATCAGAAGTCCACAACATCTGTAATGAAATAAAATGTATACGTTTTTTCATTATTTCTTTTTTTAAAAGGAATTTTTAGTTATAATTGCTGAATAACTGAGGTTTATGTGACATGCGTGTTGCTTTCCCCTGTTTCTGTTTTTTCCACTGCACACTTACATGTCCACAGCTGCTCCATATCCTTTATGTTCTCCATCCATGGAGCACTCGATGATCTCAGGAGCAAGGTAACCAGGAGTCCCACACACCTCTGCACAGTGAAATAGCATCCATCACTTACTGTCAATAACAGCGCACTTGCTTTTTTAATTGAACTTATAGACATGTTTCTAGTTTAAAAAAAAAAAAATTACAGGTTAACAAAGATATCAGGTTGAAAGAACAGAGTGTGAAGGGAGCAGACCTACGTGTATATATGACAACTAAAGTGGAATCACATATGAAGTGGTGGTAACAGTAATTATTCTGTACAGGAGCAAATATAAAATACATGCTTTATAAGGACAAAGAAATCATTAAAAAAAAAACTCAAAATTGTGGGGATCCTCTGTGTTAGGAAAATTAGTAAAATATAAAGGTATAATAACTGTAGTTGAACTTCTTTATTCAAGCAAAAAGGGCCAGTTAAATTACTAAAACAATTATTGAATTATTTGAGTTAATGGTGAGTTTGACATATTGAACAAGAGAATGTTTAGGCATTTTTCACAACACTATTAATAAAGGTACTTAAATGACAAGTAAAACTAACATTCTATCATTGTAATTTAAGGATTTTTTTTTTTCAAAAAGGAAAAACATTTGCATGCAAGACCTCCACATTTATCACACCTTTAATCCTTAAACTTGTGGATTCAACATCAGGTTCCAAAGATCAGGAACAACAAATGTTTGTTTTTCTGTTTACTACTGAAGAATCAATTATTTTCAAGACAAACGTCTACAGAAAGTTCTGTAGATGAACTCTGTAGATTCATGTGAGTCTAACAGGTGTTCCAACAACATCCATTCATCCATCCATTTTCTATACCTGTTGAATCCATTACTGGGTCACGGGGGTCTGATGGAGCCAGCCCCAGCCTATTGCAGGGGTACACCCTGGACAGGTCACCAGCCCATCAGAGGGCCACATACAAAGACAAACAACCATGCACACCCACACCTACAGGCAATTTAGAATTCTTAATCAACCTTATATTCATGTTTTTGGACTGTGGGAGGAAACCGGAGTACCCCAAGAAAACCTACGCAAGCACAGGGAGAACATGCAAACTCCACACAGAAAGACTCCTGCCGGGAGTACAACCAGGAAAATTCTTTCTGTGAGGCTAACCACTAAGCCACCATGCTGCCCATCCAACAATATAATGATTTGAAATATTAAGTATAACATATGTCTGATCATCTGGGACAAGCTGCCTCAGCAAAATGAGCCTGGGAGCAGCCTGGTGGGTAAAAAATAAGGAAATCTTGGACAGACTAATAATTTAGTCACTGTATCTGAAGGTAAGTCTGAGCAAATGATGCTGGAGTGTCTTCAGTCAGAGATTAATGTATCTGACCTGCACTGCAGGTAGGCCCAGAAAACATTTGCTCTTTAAAAATGATAGAGAAAATTAGATTATTAATGAGCTTGCAGGAAAAAAAAAGTTCACTTAAAAAAAAAGTGTTTTTTTGTAAATAAATTTCTTAATATTATCATGCATATATGTATTTTATCGTTGCTTTAACCTGTGTTTTGAACTTTGAACAAACCTCTTACATACCATAGCGCTCAGTACAGGGCGAGTAAGGACCCCTTACCATGGTAAGTAAAGGGTTTTTAAGGATCTTCAGCACACCAGCCTCTACCACCAAGAAATAAAATGAGGCTGGAGTGGCTGAGTCAAAGAACAAATTTGAATCTTGTGAACATGTGGAGTTTTTGATCATGTGCACCATCACCCATCCAACCACCATCTATACCACTTATTCCTGCTGAGGGTCACAGGGACCTGCTGGAGTCTATCCCAGCGCTCTTCAGCCAAAAGGCCACAGCCAGGACATGCAGGAAAATCTTCTTTTTTTAAAGGTTTTATTTACCCTTTTTGTTGTTGTTTTTGTGTGTCCTTCACCAGACCTCTTTGGCAGTCTAATCTCACATATTTTATTAACGTCTAAATTTCTAATTCTGCCAAGAAGGACCAAATCACCAATGTGAAACATAAAAGTACAAGACTGATAAAAAGACAAGACAGTGATGGGTGCAGTGTGTGTAGTGTGGTGATGACTACATAAAAAAAATCTTCAAAAATGTTTACAATTGTATATTTGTGCATGAAGGAGTGAGGGCAAGCATCAGCAGCTGGTCGAGATGGTGGGTGTGACTTTTTAACTTTTGTGTTTGTTAAAATAAAATCACTGATTAACATGAACTCAACTCACTGTCTTGTAATTAACATACTGACATTACAAAACACATTTTCCACTTCTTGTGAGATTTTAGATTATATTATTATTTATTGCAGATGTGTATGCATACCACACTGAGGTGGCTCTGTATCTTAACATTATGCAGTCCATCCCCTGCTAATAACACCAGACACTTGACTCGCCAGCTCCTGCTGCTAATGATCTTAAGCTTTCTGAGAAGTCCGTTTGAAAGGTCAGAGCTCTGAGAGCGTCTGTGACCGCAGCAAATAGATCGGAGTGTCCTGTGCTCCTCATAACAGGAAGCATGTTATGTAACCAGATCCAAATTCTCCGCCAACTACCAACAGCTGGTGCACTGACAAGCACAGTGCGGACTGTAAAGATAGCAACTTTACTAGCGGAGGACACTTAAATATCCTCAGCTCAATATGAAGGGACTGAAGTTCTCATTGCATTCATGTTCTCTTTTAAGTCAACTTCTGATGTTGTCACTTTAAATATCAAATGTTTAGTAATATTTAAGTCAGAACTGAATTATGAACTACTTCTGTCATCACGTTCATTGTTGTGCCTTCATGCAAGCTTGCGTTCACCTTTGAGTGTCTCTCCTGGCCGGACCTGCGCAGCGAAGCCGAAATCAGTGAGTTTGATGTTCATGTCGTCATCTAAAAGGATGTTCTCAGGCTTCAGGTCCCGGTGGACTATGTTCTGGTCGTGAAGAAACTGGACCACCTCCAGCAAAGCTCGCATGATCTTTCTTAAGAGTGATAACATCAAACTTTAAATGTCTTCCAAAACAAAACTGTGATTAATCGCCATGTGAAAACCCACTTACTGACCTGGTTTCCTTCTCACTCAGTGTAACGTTCTCTGTGAGGTAGTCAAACAGTTCACCCTTCTTCATACTAAAGGAAAGAAAATGAAACTTTTGAGGAGACGCTGCTTTTTAGAGCATTTACGTGTGCACTGTCTTGTAAACTTGACACTTACAAGTCGAAAACCAGGAAGAAGAATGCTTTGGACTCGTAGTAGTCTTTGAGCTCAACTGGAGATGACAATTTACTCAATAAGTGGATTGGCTTAGATCTTCATTCAGTATTATAGCACAAAAAAAAAAAAAATTGTCCTTATCTGGTGTTTTTCCCAAACAACACGTAACAGTTGATGAAAGCTGTAGTCATGTTGTAGGAGAGATCTTACTGATGTTGCTCTGCCCAGAGACTTTCTTGAGGATGTCAATCTCCTTCACCGTCGCCTCTCTGATCCCTTCGATCTCCTGTTGAGTCATCGTATCAGAGGAGGTGATGTCAATGATCTTTACCGCGTACTCCTGAGATGTTTTCTTGTTGATGCAGCGACGCACCACGCTGCTCACTCCCCTGACAAAGAGGAGAGCACATCCACCCCCAAATAAGATTCAGGACCTCATAGAGTTCTAGATGTTTAAAGTGATACATTTGTGGAGGTGAGAACTTAGAAGAGAAAACTAACTGCCCCAAGATCAGAGAGGAAATCAAACAAAAACAAGTGCCTTTTCACACCTAGCCACAAATTCACATGAAATCAGCCTAAAAGTTCAGTTAAATAATTTAAGCAATTTTGTTTTTTATTATTATATTAACTCCAAAGTTTGATGTATACGATACGAATTAATGAAACCAGAATAAATTTTCTCACTGTTTCTGGAGCAAAGAATACGACCAAAGATCACATTGTCCACACATCCGGTGACCTCATGACCTCTATGTGAGAAATGGAGTGAAGTTACGTAACAAACTGGCTTGGCTGCCATCGCTGGGGAAGTCTTACTCAAACCTTTGTCTGCAGCATGCTGAAGTTAATGAATACTGCCTCCTTCACACTGGGGCTTACATAACGGCACCATCATTTGACAGCTGGTGGGGAATGACAATGAGCAGGGTCTTGCTCACTTGCATTTCCCAGAAACCTCAGGGAAACCTGTTTTTCCTGCTTCATATGGACTGTGTTAGTATCAGAGTATTTTATGGAGAAAGTTACCAAACTTCAAAGGGGGTTCAGTTAAGTTCAATCCGGTTACCATATATTCCAGTTAAATCTAATCGGTAATAATACAAATAATTCAAAATCATTTCAATTGTCTTTGCAACACCAACACTAACACAGTCCACTTTAACAATCTGTACAGTTTAAAAGTACCCATAAACTATTATGTCGTGGGTAGTTGGGTCAGGCTGGGAACCTGTGCAGAAATCTTCCTGAAGGTTTGTATTTTATAAACATACCTGCCCAGAACCTCCTTGGGCTCATACTTGTCGTAAAACTCCTTGGCTCCCACCCAGTCAGGGATCTCATCCTCTTTGTTCATGATGACTGTGTTGACGGTTCACCACCACAGAGGCATGAATGCTTCTTCTTACAACTCCCAAAAAGCTGCAAGTAACAAATGAGCTCAAAACAACACATGCACAACTTTGATCTGCACCTTTGACCACATAGAAACAATTTCCTTATTTTAACTTGTATATTCTGGTCTTATATGGCAGACATGTCATTGTTGTTGAATAATTAGTTGCTGCTGAAATAAGAGGTTAACTTTTAATTTCTAAAAACAGTGTCACCAGCATCAGGCTGTCCATCCATCCATGTTCTTTTGCTTATCCGTGGTTGGGTCACAGGGGCAGTAGGCTAAGCAGGGAGACCCAGATTTAAATCTGGGGGGATCCCCAGGCGTTCCCAGGCCAGCTGAGAGATATAGTCCCTCCAACGTGTCTTGGGTCTTCCTCCTACTGCGACATGCGGGGAAAACCTCACCAGTGAGGCGTCCAGGAGGGATCCACACCAGATGCTCGAACCACCTCATCTGGCTCCTCTCGATGGAGGAGTGGCGGCTGTACTCTGAGCCCCTCCCGGATGACTGAGGTTCCCACCCTCTCTCTAAGGGAGGGCCCGGACACCCTACGGAGGAAACTCGTTTCCCTCGCTTGTATCTCTTGATCTCACTACCCACCGCTCGTGATCATAGATGAAGGTAGGAACGTAGACCGACAGGTAAATCGAGATGTTCGCCTTTCTGCTCAGCTCTTTGTTCATCACGACAGACCGATGCAGGGTCCGATCCACCTATCGATCTCCTGCTCCATCCTTCCCTCATTCGTGAACAAGACCCCGAGACACTTGAACTCCACTTGGGGTAGTACCTGATCCCGGACCCGGAGAGGGTACTCCACCCTTTTCCGACTGGGGAAACTTAGAGGTGCTCTAAGTCAGTGGTTTTCAAAGTGGGGGCCATCAGGGAGCACTAGGGGGGCCTCAGAAAATTAGTGGGAAGCTAGGCCAAAAAAAAAGTTCAGCAGAAATGCGTTCCAGTTGTCCTTGGAACTCACTGTTGTCTTTATTAAAATCCTTTATAATATATTTTGTGTCCGTTAAGTTTCTATGGTAAAAAGCAGCAGGCTGTTGTTATCGATAATAACAACAACTTGGGTTTGGGGGTCCCTGGCAAGAAGCTAATGCTGTTTGGGGGGCCTTGGCACGGAAAAGTTTGGGAACCCCTGCGCTAAGTTTCCAACCGCTCCAGTGAGCGTTGACGAAGCCAACAGAACCACATCATCTGTAAACAGCAGAGACCCTGAGGTCTCCGAACCGGACCCCCTGCGCCTAGAAATCCTGTCCATAAAAACAATGAACAGAATTGGTGACAAAGGACAGCCCTGGCGGAGTTCAAAACCCCCGCGGGAAACGAGTCCGACTTCCAACCGACAACCAGACTCGGACACCCGGTGTACCGGGACTGGACAGCCCGCGTAACGGCTTCCGGCATCCCATACTCCCGGAGAACCCCCCCACGGGAGTCCCCGAGGGACACGGTCTAAAGCCTTACTCCAAGTCCACAAAACACATGTAGACTGGTCGGGGAAACTCTCATAGCCCCCCTCTAGGACCCTGCCGAGGGGTCCACCATTCAACGGTCAGGACGAAAACCACCCAACTCCTCCCGAACCCGAGATTCGACGATACGGCGGGTCCTCCGAATATTTTAAATGTCATAAGACCTCAAAATTTCACGTTTCATACATTTTAATGTTAAAGGGGTCTTAAAAAGAGAGTCTTTTTACCTTTTGTGAAGACTTGCTACTGCGGACCCTAGCTAAAGGTTATTCCTCCGAACTTAACGTCATACTCAACATGTCAAACGGAGCGTTCCCAGCGAAGTGCCGCCGTGTACGGAGCGACAACAATCCCACCAGTCGCTGCTATCTGAGCTCTCGTTGGCTCCCCCCAAAAAAAGCACCAAAGCCAACAACTAAACGGGCGCACTCACCGTGTCGTGTCAGTGCCTGGTATCACAGAGGAAATCCATGGTTAAACAACATCTGTTCGTAGGGAGTAAGATCACCAACAATGAGGTTCCGTTATGCTGTCGGGGTCACTGCTGCCATGTTGGAGAGGGTGAGCTTTAATGTCAGATGCCAAAAATAAATAGTTCCTTCTGCAGCAGCTCACACATGAGCCGGCTCCTGCTCTCACCCAGACGCATTTAGAGAAAGAAAGTTTGTGGTCTTGCTGTCAGACCAGTGACAAAAGTGACTGGACTCTTGTTGCCCCTTCTTGTAGCTCTTAGGAGTCCAACTATAGTTTTCACAGCTAAAAATAAAACTGTTTCACTCTAGTAATGGGTTCGGACTGTAGAGGCAATGAAATAAATCAGTCTTTATGATCCATTTGCTTTATTTGTTTTCTCCATTTCTACAAGCACAATTTTCTACAAGCAAATTCTGAGTATTGTTGATCCGGATGATGCAGAATTAGTAGGTTTTACTCTTCAAATCCCCTCAATGTTTCAGAGCAAATCAAAAGCAGCAATACTAATGAAATTTACTGTTAAATTAGAATCAACTCTACACCACATACTAAAATATGAACATTATTTATAAGACTACGAGTACAAGCTCCGCAGAAGTCTTCACAAATAATGTTGCTGATAATAGTCCAATGTCAAAATAAAGCATGTTTATTGATTGATCCCTTGAAAATTACACTGCTAATATCTGCTGTATTGACAACTTGTGATATTCCTTCTGCAGGACTTTGTCTCAGTCTCATGACAAACCTGTTGAGAAGAAAAAAAAAAGTGTCAAGATAAGTTTATTTACTTCATTTCATTCTGAAGAGTTCTGTGCTGTAAATTATAGACATTTGTTTCATGGAAAAAATTAAGAAGATCCCATGGATATTCCGATAGACACACTGAGTACTGCAACATTTTCCTTCAGAATACTGGAAAGTTGTGGTTTCAGATGCAGTTATGACAACATGCTCATTTTAAATCTCTTTTTTGTTCATTGTTAAAATAAAAGATAAAAGCAGCAAAAGACTGCGTAGAGAAGCTGGAGATGCATGATAGCAAGGCTATAACTTGAAATATATAAGTTTTAAAATCAACAGATTTTAGAAAAAAAGATTAGAAAAAAAAAAGATACATATTGAACTCTTTAAGGCCACTCAATGTAGCAATACCACTTCTGGAAAAAGTGGTACTAGAAGACAAGTCAACTCACTTCTGCCCCTTAGCAGTCTTGACTGCAGCTTTTGTCAACACAGCAGAGTTGTATGCCCCCATGTGACCAGAAGAGGTATTGCTACATGGAGTGGCTTTATTATTTAATTCCCTACAAATGGTCAAACACATTTCCACACTCACCATTAGCAAACTTGCACTGTTTGAGCACCTCACTGAATCCCTCACAAAGTTTCAGGTCGCTCTGGTTTTGGGCACACTCAATGAATTGCTTAAGCTCGTATGAGCAGGCCTGCTGCTGCTGGGGACCCTGCTGGTACGTAGACTGTGGCTGCTGTTGGTATGGCTCCTAAAAGACAGAAGACACATTATGAGATGCTTACCTTTGTACTGCATAAATAAATCTTAATATAAAACAAGAAGAGCCACAGCTTCTGTAAAAAAAAAAAAATAATTTTTTTAAAAATGTGTACACACACACAACTCAAGAGTAACAGGATGTCCACTTCATTTTTCCTTGGAAGCTACAAAAATACTCAAATACCTTTGTGTTGTTTGTGGATAAACTCGTAAAATGGTGAAATAATTTAAAAAACAAGTTACATTCAGACTAGAGCATGCTGAGGAAATAACTAAAATATTTGTACATTTTTCCCTATGCCCATGGTGAACAATTTATAGAGAAATGTAATCAAGTTAAATATTTCTAAGCAATAGCAGTGATTCCAATTAACCTTAAATACTTGAAGGTAATTTATTGATGGTATGTCCATTAAAGTACAAATATTTATAACATTCCCTTAAATTGCTTGCTGTTCGTTATATTGAGTTATGATAGTACCAAAACTAGACTAGTCCAGCAATTATTTTAAATATTATGTTTATCTCTACTTTGCTGGATTTGTGCTCTTACCGACAGATCTACCATGTGTTAGTTAAACTAATCTTCCCTGATACTATTCTAAGTCACATGGCAGGCTGCGCTTCAGTTTACCTGGTATGTGACGTCAGGCTTGGCAGCCTCCGAGTGTCCTCCACTAAAGCCGCCAGTCAAGGCATGACCGATGGTGTGACCTACTGCAGAACCCACAGCCACCCCGGCAGCTGTGGTCGCCATCTGGGCAAACATACCAGGCTGCCTTGGCGCTGCGACCGGTGCACCCACAGCAGACGGGGGAGCCTGCATTGGGACTGGGGCACTGGGAGGAGGGTGTGCTGCTGGTGGTGGTGGTGCCCGGCTGTAGAGAGAAAACTTCAGTTTATTTGTCAAACCAAACACCATCAACAACTATGTCAACAAGATGAGCTGATATTTCCACATTAGTTTTGTAATAAAATCCCTCATAAACCTTAACGTAAAAATAATGAAATTCAAGACCACCACTTATTAAATTTTATCCACACACTCATGAAACTCCATAAAGCAAAACTTCACAGAACTATCTGATCACAAGATCATGATTTTAGACATTTAATACTTGTAACAACATACAGTTGATAACTCACACATTAGGGAAATTTCACACTAAAGCTTCTGTAACTGTATATAAGGCGAGTGTGAAATCTGCCTATCAGTTTTGTTTAGGGTTTGTTGTTTAAGGTCAATGATACCAGGTTGTCTCAGGACAGTTGCACAATGACTGCGTCACTGGTATAAGCTACAGGTCTAAAGCTCTCATGTACCTAATAAATATTTCAGTTCAATACTTAACTTCAAATTAACTCGTATATAAGTATTATGGCCCAATAACGCGTAATTAAACAAGAGGACAAGTCATAAAGAGCTTGTCAACATTTTAAGGTGAATGCTTCAGCTTTACTCCACTTCAATATTTAAAAGGGGAAATCTAATCTAACAGTTAAATATAGTACAAACAGTTTTTCCTGAGTCTGATTTGAGGTTTTTGGTGACACCAACCGGTAACACTGATGCAAGTTTAACACTGTGACCTTTATAACATCAATGACACTTGAACTAACACGACTCTCCCGGTGAAAAAGCAAGACATCTAAAACTTCTAGACAAGGCTACTTTGAGCTCCTATTGGCAGTGAATCCAGCTGTTCTTTCTCGCGTCTCGTCTGACACATGGCTGAAACGTTACCTCCGTTAGCATGTGAGCTAACTAAAACACCAGACTCCCTACGGTTCAACTAACCAGCAGTAATAAATATAACCGGTTACCTGGCTGGAGGGGCCATCCTGGATGTCCGACTCCTGCTTCCTCTCGGCATTTTTAATAACTAAGCTGTTTTAGCTGTTAATAGGAGCAGACGCGGCTGTGACTCTCGTCGGCAGTTTTATGTCGACCTTTAGATAATCCGGAACTTTCTGCGTGTTACATCAGTTGTCTCCCGGCCGGACAACTTCCGGTACAACGGACACGATTGTGTAACTCGGTTAATAGTTTGTGGTTTTGTTTTTTAAAATAAAAAGCCTAACTTAGATTTTGAATGTTAAATTATGCCTTATATAAACTTTCCCCACAGCTTTATTTTTCCCCAAAGACGACATATTTGTGAAAAATTAAGACTATTTAATCTTTAATAGTGTCTAAAATAAAAAAAAAATCGCAAAAAAAATTGATGAATAATAAATACTAGTATTTAATACATTTTTCAAACAGCTGCATATTCAAAGCTCATCTCACACTGTGTTTTATGTATATTTTAATCAATGTTTACCTCATTACATATTCAAAATAAAAAAATTTACAGTAAGTTTCCAGTATAATTGGGTGCAAGTGTGATAGACAGAAACCAAACTTAGCGTCTGAACAAGAATCACGCCACAAAATAACCTTACTAAAAATATGCAGCTTATATAACATTAATAAACTCATCCTTGCATAGATTTTTCTGGCAACATGCTTTGTCGGTCAATTTGACTAATTTTAAATAGAATCTGTTCATAACTCCAAAATAACTATTACCATTCTACTGCATAAATAAATCCTAATATACATATAATAAATAAAATTATTGGTCTTTGTAGTAATCTAAACATATCCAGATTTTATTTGTGACACAAATGATGCTTTCCATTAAATGGTATACATTTATTTTTCAGAATACAAGACATATTTACCCAAAACAAGGTAATGCCCTTTTATAAAGTTGTTTAAAGAGTAATCCATAGGAGGAGCTTCAACTCTTTTCTAATCAAGATTTAAACATTTGGTTGAAACTCTTGGCTTTCCCCTTCCATAAGCAGAGCTGAATATCACACTGTTAAATAAATAAATAATCACAATGAATCTGTTTCACAGGTTTATTCTTGAAAAAAAAAAACTGTCAATAAATGAGAAAGCCAACACAATCAAAACATCCATCTGTTCTGGGGTTTTTTTCCAAAAAAAAAAAAAACAACAATTTTTACAGAAATATGTGGTCACACATACGTACATGATAGCAATAATACGCTATTTTAGAAATGTACACAATCAGGTGCGTACACATACTATGGCTACAAATTATCAACAGATTCATAGCAATGAAATTATACAATCTGCAGCATTCCACAATTAATTCAGCTCCAACCACTAATTTAAATAAAGAAAATGTATCTTTTGTGAAATGCAAGTAATGCCAAAACAAAGCAGGTTACTCCTTTTTCCCTTTCTTCTTCTTATGCCGATGATGGTGTCCACCTCCTTTTCCCCATCTGTTTCCTTGTGTTCTTCGCCCTTCCCATATTGGCATTGGCGGCTCAATCTCCCCTGGTCGTCCTCCTCTGTCTGGAACGCTGCCCATCAATGTCTATTGAGAGCAAATGTAATTAATGATAAGAAAAAAAAAAAAAGATAATGGAGATACACAGATATATTTAAGGCTGTACCTTATAAACTGAGGTCCTTGTGCCAGCTTTGATTGGGTCAATGAAGGACTGATCATCTCTGGCAGCCAGCAGAAGAGACAGAGACACGTGGGAGGATCCCGTAAGGGACGCAAGAGGAGGCACTGAGGCAAGTGCTGAACTGCGCTCCTGTAAATAAAAGGGTTTCTGAGAAACTATGTTTTATTTCATTATGTTTGGGGGAGATTTTTGGGTCAATTTCTCCCCTTAGCAAACAGGATCAGAGCAAATATATAAAGTGGTTCTAACAGACCCCAGTTGTTTGTTTGCTTGCTTTTCCCTTCATTTTTCATATCTGTGCGCTTCAGCAGGGGCTAAAATATATTTACATCAAATGGTTGTAATGGTGTTTTTCTTGCCAGTTTAAGTACCCTACAGTAAAACAAAGGCTCTGTGGTTGTATTCTAGGTTTGGTTCAGATCAGCTTTTTATAAACAAAAACAAAACAAAAGTCCGTTGATGACTACAGCCCTGCAGATAGGGATGTTCTTCAGAGGTTCTTGAGTTTAGACCTTTGCACCATTCAGGACAATGCTCAGAATGGGGCAAAGGTATGTTTAGTTGCCCTAAGAGAAACATTAACTATCTCTGACTCTTACTGAAAAGAGTTATTTTTCTCTCAAATGCTTAAAACAAGGCAATTGAAGTTATTCTATTTATTTATTTAGTTAGTTAAGTTCTTGAAGACATTTTTACCTTCTATCCTGAAGGAACTGACAAAATCTTCAGGATAAAAGGTGAAACCTCCTCAAGAACAAAAGAAAAAGAAGTCCAGTTGCCTTGTTTGAAGCATTCAAGAGTTACGATGAACTGGAGGACTAAGAGTCTACACCAGCCCAGGTGCTTTTCCAAATTTCAAAGCTAAAGATGTGACACAATTTCCAAAAGAACAACTATATATACAAAGATACAAACTATCCATATTTGTTGTAGAAAACAAAAAGCAGCTGTACACTCTTTGTGTTTTATATTGCAACAACCATGGACATGTGATTAGTGACTTTTGTAAGAAATATTTTTGATTTTGTTGCCATCATTGGAAACATTTATCTTACAACAGACACATTCAAAGGTTAATTGAAAATCCCAAAATTCATTCTCAGTAGCTGTTTCACATTTGAGATTACATGATCTCCTGAATGTTTTGTCAAATTAAAATGGATATATTTAGATTTTAGCTTTCCACACAAAAGTGAAACTGCCACTTAAAAGATTTTTAAAAAATGCATCATATGTTATGCAAGCAGTTCAAGAAAACTCGAGGCAGATTTTATTGGTTGCGCAGCTATGCACACACAGACAAGAAAGAATTAGTTAAATATCTCTAAAAACCAAATGATTATATTTAGTTTCACTTACTGCTAAAATGAAATGCCTGAATATGCCTTACCTTTTGTTTTTCTCCCCACGCAAATGACTCAAGCGTCACCTGAAAACGTTTTATCATCATTTGTCGCCGACACTGATAGTCCTCTGACAGAATTTCATTCATCTTTTTCAATTGCATCTGAGAGACCCAAAGGGAAAAAATGTTGAAAAGCTCCACGTTAGAAAATTATGTGTGTTGTATGATGAAGGGGAAACAGCAATGCAAACGTACCCACTGTTCTGAGCTGAGACTAGTGTTAAGAAGAGGGTTTGTCATGTCTCCACCAGGTAGACGAGCAAGCCTCGACTTCACCTGCATTAAAACAAGATTTTAAAGCCTTATAGCTCTCAGCTGGCCATCTCTTCATCACTTTTTAAAGGCTTACCTCACACAGCACATCCTCAAATTCAGATGAGACATCCAAACCGAGGGCGTGTAGTAGTAAAATCCACTCTGCCTGTATTTCTGTCTCCCTTCTGTTTATGTCCGAGACATCAGTGTCTTCATTCTCCAGACAAAACTCAGTCACTGCCTGGCTGTTATCGTCCACTCGCTGCTCTTTCTCAGACTCCTCTCCTGCTGAATTCTCTTCAGGATGCAGCTCTTTATGCTTGATTATGCGAGCTGCTTGTAACTCTGACACAAGAAACTCTGCAGGATTGGGCAATACACTCAGAATAATGTACAACAAGGGTGCAAATACAAAATGATCTTATTTTGTATTAACAACAGCATCTGCAAAACTCCTGTTTCTCACCAGTCACATGGTTGAGGGTGGACGGTCCCAGAACATCAGAGGTCAGCACAGTGAGAGGAAAGAACATGTTTGACATCAAATTTCTGAGCTCTTCCACCAGCAATACATCACTTGTCCTATTCGAGTCTAAATTAATAAAAGGAAAAAGACAGTGATATAGCACATTTCATTTCAAATGAACTTAATTTACTTTATGTAAACATTAGTTCAGTAACACTAACCAAAGCTTCTGTGATTATACTGTAGTTCCCAGTAAGCTACTAACTATTCTCCATGAGAGATACTTTCATATCTTGCTCCCTGTATATTTACTCTTTTTGTTGTACATTTTATGTTAACCAAGGATAAAATAAAATTGATGTTTATTATTGTGACATCCAAATTACAAGGTTATTCATTTTAAATTTATCAGTCATTACATTTAAGCTGACAAATTAGGGATAAATGTGAGTAAAATTTATCTAATCATGAGTTGGTATCATTACTCGTGGTGAGACATCTAATTTATTGAAAATTTGTATCACTGCGGCACAAAAATGAGCGTGGAGGAAATGGGTTTTCAATGAAGGTTGGTTGAGAGAAGTTCTGCCATTCAGAAGAGACTCAAAGTAGAGTCACTGCTTTTCCACATCAAGAAGGGCTATTTGAGGTGGTTTGGGATCTGGTTAGGGTGTTTCCCAGATGCCTCCCTTGGGAGGTGTTTTGGGCGTGCCCAATAGGGAGAAGGCCCCGGACCCCTAGACACAATGAAGACATCATATTTTTCAGCTGGTTTGGGAACACTTCTATCTCTCCCAGTAAAGGGCTGGAGGAGGTGGCTAAGATGAGAGAGATCTGGGTCTGCCAGGTAAGGCTCGTGCCATCCAACCCAAATTTTAATATGCATTTGTCGATTGATTGATGAAAAATTTGGATTAAGTTTATTGGTGAAGATGTCTTTCATTTAAGTTTACAGAAAAACAAAGACTTTATATACCAGGAAAGACTGTTTCATCATCTCACTGTCTTGCATTTTATTTAAGGCATGAGTGAGGGATGGAGACCTGAGCAACAGAAAAAAAGAGGCTACCACAATATACTATGGAGCTTCAAAAAAAAAAAAAAAAGTTTTCAACTCAACTCTGTGACCAGTGAAACTGAGCCAGCGTTTTGTTTTGATTGTGCAATCTGCCAGAAGTGCAGCAACTGCATTCTGAACTAACTGTCACCCAAAAATGCTGGACTGAGACTGAGTCAACCCATATACAAGGCCCAACACCAGTCCAAATGAGAGGAGATGCAAGCACGGGAAACTATTTTTATGGACTTGTGGATTTGATTTTGGCTATATTTCTAATATGGTATAGACAGTATTAGAAATCACTCATAAAAAAAAAATTCTAGGAGAAGTCCAAACATCAAAACTCTTGAGTGGTTAGTGTACATTGCCAGACAAATGGCAAAGTTTACTGATAATGCTGGTGATGAGGTGCACAAACCAAACAGGACAATTTCATTCTCATGGAGTGAACTGGACACCAGTCACGGCTTTGATGCTACTATAAGACAGTTTAATGGTAATGTTAACACCTAACTACATGACAGAGAGGGTTTCTGTCTCACCTTGTAGCTCAGGACAGTGAGCCCTGAGCTCTGAGGACAGCCAAGTGAGCAGGGGACAGGGGAGCTCATCACACTTACACCTGCTGAGGCAGGAGTTGCCCGGATACCTGAAACAGGAAGTCCAGACGACAGGCGAGTTCAGTTTGACCAGCAATACATACGATACACCAGAAAACTCACAATATAACAAATAACCTTTCACTTAATGCCGAGGAAACACATCAGGAATAACTACTAGTTTCTATACTGTATATGCTAATAATTTACCATGACAACAAGTACAGCACAGTAAAAGCGGAACTTCACGTAGAAAAAAAAAGTCTGACTTACCCCAGAGCTTTTATAGCTGCAATTGTCCCGCCACTTCTCTCCATAACGACTGTAAAACCCAGCGATATATGTACATGGGTGATATTTACAGTCTATGGTTACCAAAGCATATCCCCTCCTCAAAGTTTCAGCGTGTTTACATTTACCCTTCCACCTTTGGCGATGTTTTTAAAGTCAGAATGTATATTGCCACCTGGTGGCCGGAGTGCGCTCCTGCACCAACATTTGCAAATACGGCGAACAGCAGGAAGTGTTCCAACAGAAAGATGTTAGAAAGTTTAATATTTATCAGAATTTTTAAAAATATGGAAAGTGTCTAATTTCACACATAACAAACTGCCATAACTCTAAGAAGTAAAAACAAAACACATTGATTACAATATTGACATTTATATTGCTTAAAAGCTTGAAGAAATAACTTGATTTTTAAGAGAAGAAAATTCTCTGGTACAATAGTGTTAAAAAACTGTACATCACTAGAATAAATCAGTCTTGTAAATAATAATAATAACAAAAAAATAATAAAGAAAGTGACAAAAATATTCACATTCTATACTTAAGTAGAAGTACAGATACCTGTGTGAAAAAGACTGGTAAAAGTACTGATTTGCCTTTATTAATGTGAAACTAAGGAAGTACAGAGTCTTAAATGTAATTCAGTAAAAAGTAAAATGTAAAACAACTTCCATAAAATGATAAATAAGCTAATAAGAACAGTTAAAAATACACTTTATATTATTTGTTTTTTCAGATTAGATGTCAAATTCTTGTATGCCAGAAGTTTGTGAGTGTATGTTTGCAATGAAACACAGCTATTGCCATGGATCATTCTGGGAGCTACATTATCAAACAATTCTTTTCAATATGCCCATGGATGGGTAATGTCTTGCTTTTCTGAACCTGGAGTATCATTGTCTTATTCGACAATGCTTCCTGGATCTCTTACATCATCTGTGTTGGCCTACAAATTTTCTCTCTATCATAATCCGTACTGTTGTTTGATTTTCCTCCCCAGTTAGTACGTCCTTAATGTTGTCTTCATCTATGGAGGTTGGAAAAAGTAACTAGCCTGGTTTTATAATGTAAGGAGTAGAAAGTACAGATTTCTGTGTTCAAATGTAGGGACTAAAAGCAAAAAGTCTTCAGAAAAATAAATACTTGAGTAAGGTACAGATACCTGAAAAATATACTTGACTTCCCACTTCTTAATAATAACAACAACAACAACAATAATAATAATAATAATAATAATAATAATAATAATAATAATAATAATAATAATGAGTTATTACCAGTTTTGTCCATAAGGGGTCACTAGAGCTCTGTAATCACCTGGTCATAGGATTCATAGCATTAAACCATTTAAGTCTTGCAAAGAAGTGTGTTTTCAAAGTATTTTCTTAAGTATTTCTATTTTATGATACTTAATAGTTTGACACAGCTTCATTTCAGACAGGGTAAATGTTATTTTATTGTGCTGCATTAAATGATCTTTGGAGTTAGTCTTTTCTGATCATTCAGTGTCACTGATGAGCTCTGAAAATATCCATGTAAGTTTCATTCTGAGCTTCTTGCAACTCTCAAAGCTGTTTGTTGTCTCATTGATACAGCTAATGTGGAAGAGGACAAGGGGACAGTCAGTCTGATAGACTGCACCTGTTGTCATGGAGTGCTAACAGCACCTCTTACTGAGGGTTTTACGGTTGTCAGATCTGCTTGAGTAGCTCAGTGTCCTGTTTTTCTCTTTCTGCTGATCTTAGACAGTAATCCTTAAACATAGGAGGGAGCATCATTATCAGAGGGACCTGTAGTCTGACTCAGCATGAGGTGTTATCTTTGGCCTAGTGTAATAAAAATGTCCTAAAGGTAGATTAGACAGGTCCCTTTTCTCAAAACTGACTATATGCACACAGACGTGTTTCATTAGCTTTGCTTGAATGTATTGTTGAGCACTGCAGGACGCCACAGCAGGTGGTCTGGGAGACACATCGTCACACTTACAGCACATCAGCAGCAGCCTATAAACCAAGCAGGAACAATGGAGACAATGGCAGCGAGGCGTGCTAAGCCCTGACGTACAGTGTTTCTATGTTTGCTTGGTCTCTGCTGCCATATGTACAGAAGCTGAAGCCTCCTTGACTACAAAGCCTTGCCATGCGTCAGGATGCTTTGTCTTCTATTCCCCAGACACTGCCCGCTGCTCCATGAAACCTTGTGGAAGCTGAACTTTGACCTGTGGAGAGTGTCTAGACAAAGCAAGCAGACACTCCTCCTCTCTGACAGTCAAAAACTGCACACAGGAGACCTGTTGAGACAAACAGAACCCCATTCATCATTATGGCATCATTGTGGTGCAACATCAACTGATATTAAACTGAACTGAAATTGACAAATGTAGAGTTAAAGTCAATATGTTTGTTTCTTAACAACTCAAGAACCTTTGAAATGTGATCCTGAATTCACACTAGTTTTTGTAAAATGTCAGTAGTCAAAAATATGGAAAAACAAAAACAAAGTAACTTTAAACTAAAGCAATTAGACAATGTGGAGTATTTGCCCCTGAACTGAAACAGAGTACGATATTATAGCATAAAATTGGAAAAAGGAAAGTACTCAGTGAATGTACAACTGTGTGTGTGTGTGTGTTCTTTTTTATAATATCACATCTCACATAGAGAGTAGATACTAACACTCCTATCACTTCTATGTTCCTATACTCCTACACTTATCCAATAGTCCTATATTTTATGTTTTATTACATTTAAGGACAATATAATGTATTGTACCTTGTATTTCATGTTTTCTTTTTTTACTGAAAAGAGGCATTTTGATGCTCTTGTGTTTTCTGTGAAACATTATTTTCTTAATCTGCATTGTATTTTCAAAAGATTTTTGTTATGTCTTCCACCTCAGGAGCAAGTGAAAAAGTAAGTAAAAATAAAATAAAATATAGATTTTATTATCAGTTTCAATAGAAAAGTCCAAATATAGCATAGAACAGGGGTAGGGAACCCTGATCCTCAAGAGCCAGTGTCTTGCATGTTTTAGATGTTTCCCTGCTTCTTCACATCATGACACAAATGACTGTGTCATTAATAGACTTGTACAGACCTCGATGGCAACCTGTTAATGACCATTAATTAGAATCAGGTGTGTCTATAAGGAGCCATAATACAGAATACAACATAATTATGTTCAGCTGTTCAGCATTGTGAAAGATAAACTGGTACAAAAATGGACAATAAATAAATGAGCAAAAGGGAAATAACTAAATGCAAAAATGGCCTATGAGGGCCCCCTGTCACAATGCATAAAAAGATATAAATTTAGATTTGAGTTTTAGATTTGAGTCTGCTTCCTGTTGACTGTTGTCCTTTCAGATGCAAATAAACATCAGCACATGGCACGCAGATTAATCTCCTAAAAAACATCAGAATAGCATCAAGTAACCTCACAAGCAAGTAAAAGTTAGTGGCACTTCAAAACAGGTGGGGAAAAAAAAAGTTTGTCCCATTAGCACCAGACCAAATGAGAAGTTCAGTTTAAATAGTTACAAGTACCTTTTGAGATTTTTACCCATCTATGCTTATTAGGCCATAGGTCCACATAGGCCCATATGCATTTAAGTATAGTCTACCCATATGCTGTCTATACTGACTTATACCAGTTACTGGTATATGTCAGTATACTATACATGGGGATCGTCTCCAATCTATCCCAGCTTTCTCTGGGCAGGGGTCCACATAACCCTGTACAGGTCACTAGTCCATGGCCACATCACAGACTGTGTAAGGGTCACATAGACAATGTTATATGCTCACACTCATTACACTCATTCCTATGGGGAATTTAGAATGACCTGTTAGTGTAACATAAATGCTATTGGAAGCTGGAATACCCAGAGAAAACCTTTGCAAACACAGGGAGAACATGCAAACTAGAGAAAGACTCCAGATCTGATACCTGCACTGGGACTTGAACCAGAAACCTTCTTGCTATGAAACAAGAGTGCTATTAAAGTTTTGTTTTTTCAAGTTGACTATTAAATCGTTCACATTTAGCTGGCAGGTCCTCGCTTTGTCCTTATAACGCTCTTCTGAAATACTGTTGTTGTGTTTTCTGTTGGAGAATGTTGATGACGTTATATGTTTATAACTGTCATGACCCAGCATTCCATGCGGCCTTATTTTTGAACACCAAATGCATCACTATTTGTTATTTTATGCATGTTAAATATTGCTTAAAGATAGCGCATTTCACTTTTCTTGTGTAAAATTTCAAACTCAATTTAAGTTCGTATTGTTAAATTGCGCAATGACAAAAAGTCATACAGACATAACAAAAATCAGCCGTAATAGTTCTGTCGAAATTGTACATTTAAAAAACAGCTTTGCTAAACATAACAGCTCTAGTAACTAATACCTGAATCTTTTAACATTCTAGGGTTCGTTTAAGGAAAATGTTGTAAATGTTTCAGGGCGTTATCTTCCACCACGATGCAGTGACGTAATCACTGCTGAAGACAGGTGTCAGCGTTGGGCGGGGTGGAAACGGTTGCTCAGGTGACTGAAACCAGCCAACTCCCCCTGGAGACAAACGTTCATCTGTTGGTGACAGGGAGCTTCACACACGAAAAGACTCACGTCGCTACGCTAGCTGCACTGAGGTGAAATGGATATCTTGTGAAAACTGCTATTTAACGTTTTTTTGTATTTTTTTTTTTTTTTTGCCAAAAGAAACTGTGCAGGAATTTAGTTAGTTATGGATCGATTGCATGAATGGAGCTTCAGCTCCAAGAAAATGGACCTGGAGGAGGATTTCTGCTTCGACTACGGAGCGGAGGAAATAACAGATTACCAAGACCCCGCTGAACTTCTGGCTGCCTTGAAACAAAAGGAGGAAGAGGTTATTTTGGCAGCGCAGCTGGGAAACGCATTGCTCCTGGAAAACCGTCAGCTGAAAGAGCAGAGCGAAAAACTTCATGAGCAATACGCCGACAAACTGGAGGTAAGAACGAACTCTGTTTTAGCAATAACAAACTTCCATAAAGATTTAGGTGAAATGATGTGATTAGGGAGGATACTCCTCAAAGGCGAGGCTGTAAAAAGTTTTTAAGACGGGGTGTCTGTTTTCTTTTCTTTTTTTGTGAGTGAGCTGGTAAAAGTAAACTATTTCTTAATTTGATAAAACTACGGATGACTTAACCCAGGAGTATCGACTCCTGTGTTTAATTTTTTGTGCGTGAATTTTTTTGAGGCACCCACTAACTGAGAAACGCACTTTTTGGAAGCGTGAAATCACCTTTCGATTCTCTGAATGTAATGTTTGGGAAAGCTCAGCAGGTTGAGGTATAGCCTACTTGTGAAGAATCACACACCTGTGAGGTTAGTGACTCAGTGTTTCTCACTAAGAAAGTATTGTCTCCTTCAGATATTCACTGTTGACCCTCATCAGTTTTGTCAATTATATAAGATGGTAATGCTTAAAAGTGTCTCAAACACGTGGCACTCCCACTCTGTTCTGGCTCTGATCCACATCTGTTGATCCTGCTCTTTTCCAGTAGACTTTAAACAGTAGGAGAACATGGGTTTTGGATTTGAGAATTCCCACGTTTTAACACATTTTGGACCCAACGTTTCAGCATGATTCTGGTTCAGGTTCACCAACTTCTGGTGGGGCCAGTGAGCCCCATTTGATTCTGGCTCAGCAGTCATGCCCTACTTGGGCTGAATTAGTTCTTGTAGTCTGCTGTATTTGAGCCAAACCATTATGATTAACTGGGAAGAACTTATCTGGCATAATCTACAAGGATACAAATGGTTTGATTATCAAACGGAAACATGAATAGCATGATCCTTTTTATTTGTATGTATGACTTTGCTGATGTGTGCTTATAACATGGAAAAAATGATTACTGACTCTAGTTGGTTGACTTGTATGTTTTATAAATACTCAGTTTGCTCATTTGTTAATTCAGATTACAGCTGTCAGTCACTTCCGTCGCTCAGATACCTTACAAGACAAAACTTTTTCTGCTGGTGTTTATTAAAGTCTATGTGCTTTACACTTTCAAACCAGCACAAAATGTAAATGCACCAGTTCAACTCTGTTTCTGTTTTGACATTTTGAGATATTTACTACATCCTTCTGAAATTCCCCATGGTCACCCGTTAAGAGCTGTATTGTTTCTACATGTGTTTAGGAGCTGGAGCAGGGACGGCATGAGCTGCGACTGAAGCTGGAAGGCTGCCAGTCCCAGTGGGAGAGCCAGGTGGGAGATCTGGAGAGGGATGCAAGGGAGCTGGGCGGCGAGGTGGAGCGGCTCACCCGAGCGCTCAGTGAGGCCGAAAGGGACAGGAGTCGAGTCCAGCTGGAGCACAGCGAGCAAACGCTGCGCCTCAAAGAGGAGCTTAGTACTGTGAGTCTCATGTGTGTGTTTAGTTTTGTGGAGCGATTTTTGTAAGTTGAGTGTTGCTCTTTCTGGTGCTTTTAGATCTGAGTGTGGTGCAAAAAATCTCATCCTTTGCTGAAACAAACACCTGTTGTCCAAGCCTGTGGGGCATCTGATTCAATCTAGATAAGTCAGCCTGTTACCCAATCCACCTGCTGAAACTCAAACACCCTGATGTCAAACTTACTGAGTCTCGTACAGAGAGAAACTAGACTCAGGCTCATATATATATATATATATATATATATATATATATATATATATATATATATATATATATATATATATATATATATAAAATGAGTAGGAGAGACAGATGTGGAACATGACCTGAGTGTTTGGCCTTTAGCAAATGACCTGTGTTGGTGTGGGGCAGGATGGAAATGATATGCAAAGAGCGAAACTTGATCCTAAGACTTTTATTCAGGTAAAGCACAGAGTGGGGATAGCCTTGAAAAGATCTGTGAGCTGCTGGTTTCACACACAACTAAAGCAAAGTAACGGTTTAAGTTACTTTTATTTTCTGTAATTCCCGGTTTTCAAATGTGCTTGACTTTTTTTTTTCTTTTATTGTTTGGTGGGGCATTTAATTTAGAAAAATAGGCAGTTTGATTTAACTATTAGAATAATCATTAGCCACAACTTTACATAAGGGCAATATAATCTGTTAAACCAGTTTTATTAGATAATGTGAAGTTAACTTTTAACTTTGATAATTCATTGACGTAATGGATGAGAACACTGACAACATGCAGCTGACTCAAATGATTCAGCTTGGATGCATTCAAGTTTATGATCTTTAGTCTTTGTTACCAAGGGAACACCGTTCACTGGGAAGAAAAATCACGTCGGTAACTTCTGCTTTATAGCTTCTTATCAGTTACCAAGCTTGAGCTGATTAGATCACCCAGCCAGAAAACCTTGAGAACCTTGAGAAATTTTCCAGCCTGCAAAAGTAGGGACTATATACTGTATAACCAGACAATACAGTTGTGGCCTGTTATTTTACTTGACAGATCAAAGCAGAACTCTTCTTTGTGTTGTTTCTAAATAATTAGTAAACGTGAGCTGGAAAAAGTTAAAAGTGAATCCAAGCAGCACTGCAACACTCCCATAAGTCAAGGTCCACAGAATAAGGAACTATGAATATCTACCCAATGTTCTGGCCTGGCGAAGGAGCTCAGCAGACAGTCTTGAAGTCCAGGAAAAAGACAATTTAGATAAAAGCTTGTGCCCCTGTTTGAACTGCTTTCAGAAGAGGAAGTGGAGGAAATGTTTTATTTGGCTGCCTGGCATCGTACATGGGTTACAACGGGCTCTCACAAGTTGTAAAAGTCAAAAGAGACAAATGTATTTTAAGAAATGGAGAGTGAAGACGCTCTATGGCTGACCTGCCGTTGCCTGATGTGGTGAAGGGTGCTGTTGCTTCTTTTGGGACGTTGTCTGGTGGGGTGAGTTGTGGCTGTGTTTGTGTGATTATGCGAGTGTTTGTTGTACAGGAACAGCTGCTAAAGTTCTTTCATAGCAAAGAATGATATATGAAAACAACAAAAATATCTTCCACAGATTACTTGAGCCTCTTAAAGTATCACCATTTTGTAAAATATGAACCCAAAGGTATTTATTTCAGGATCAGTGAAAACTAAGAAAAGTTGTCATCATCATGAAGTTCCTGTAGATCATGATCTAGTCTTCAGAGTTTCTGTAAGAAGAGGCAGAAACCCAGAGGATGTTGGGCAATATTCAACTCAACAAGCTTGCATGATTTGGTGCTGAAATCTTTTGTATTGTGACCAAACAGAGAAATAATTTGTTATGCAAGATGCAGTTTTGCTCTAGTGGTCATAAATGGGAGTCATGTGACCATGACTGATTCCTTTATCCTAACTTGTGTTTCTCCTGATCTCCCATGACCTTAATATCTAAACTTCTGGAATATAGTGTTAGACAGACGTGTGATAAATTATTTGTTTTTCTTCACTGTTACAGCACCATGTGACTAAACATTTCACATTTCGTTGCACTATTGTCTTTGTCGTTTCACTTTTTCTTCACATCTTTTTAGTGTCATTAAAGAGAAGATTTAAGATGTAAGTAGACAATAACTGAAGGAAGCTAAAAGATATGTTATACCCAACCTATAGTTTGGTTTTGATGGCTCAAAGTTTTTTTGTGAGATTATCTCACTTCCTGTTATGTATCATTGGTTTATGATTACATTTTCTAAAAGCAACTTCCAAAAAAAAAAAAAAAAAAAAAACTTGGTGTGTGGATTTTCTCTGCCAAACATGTTTAAGTTTGAGGGGAAACAAGGATTTGCAAGTTCAGAAATCTTTCTTTTCAAATTTTTAAGAAAATCCAGTATGGCAGAAGTTGACAAACAAACAAACAAAAACCTACAGTAGTTTATTTCTCCATGTACAGGATGTAGGGGTGGCTGTAGTTCAGGAACAGAGCAGTTGTCCTTCATAGCTCATTTCTCCTGTGTGGAAGCGTCCTGGGCAAAGATACTGGATCCCACATTGCTTAAGTGTGCTTACTCTTAAGTGCTTAAGTGTGTTCCTTACTCGTATGTCACTTTGGAAATCATCTGCTAAAGAAATATAATGTAAAGTGCTTTGGAGCAAAGCTCCAGCAGGTTTCACAGAGCCTGAAACAGTGTTATTATTGTCAGTGTAAACAGAGCATGGCAGGAATCTGGAGAAGGGCGTTGTAATCTCACCACTGAAACCTGAGAGAGAAAGAATTTAGCAAAAACTGCAAACAGCTCTGAGATAGAAAAGATGGACATAGGGAATATTTCCTGGAAATCTCAAAGGAGACATTTTCAGGGAATATCTGTCCTGGTACATTTGAGGAAGCATTTGCATTAAAAGCAAAGTTGCCTGACTGTCACATGGCTCAGGTGTGACTCTTTAAAATAAATAAATAACAGCTGAGAACAGAAGGTTAGCTATTGAGAACTGGACCTTGTGTTAGATGCCTCAGTTTATGATTAATTAATAGCCTCACTGAGATCATTACCGGGCAGTCTTTATCAGAGGAAAGCATAAAATGTTATTCCAAGGAACAACATAACAGTGACATATTCAGAATTTCACACATTGTACTGATTCTTTTTGCAGTACTGTCAGAGCATTAGTAATTTGAAAATTTGCATTTCCTATCTAGTAAATAGGAAATGCATCACTGCTGGGACAGTTGATAATATTCAGTTTTTGGTTCTTGGGCAAAGATGTTTATTCTAAAAGAGAGATACATCCTCAAAGCTGGTTCAAGATGTTCATAGGCTTGTACCAAGATGCATCTAGTGATACATTCCTGATATTTTAATTATTGTTTATTAGGTTAATATGTTGTTTTTATGTATTAGGTTCATCTTACTGAGCCCAAATGTTTTATTGGAACAAAAATATTTGAAACATCGTGAGAAATTGAGGGAGAACTCAAAAACGGTCAACTGTGAAATCGTGTCCTGTAGTGTAATTGAAGAGACAATTGCCCGAGTCAAATTTTTATTTTTATTTTTTTATTTTTTGGATCAAATACCAGAACACTTGAACTCATGGCTGGATACGTTTAGTTAATTATGCTGCATTTTCTCCTTCTTAAGCAGGTCTGTCTGTCGTAGAAAAGCATTTTTGTTAGATCAGGTGATGGTGATGCTATGTCAGGTGTGATGGACGGACCTGAGTGTTTTCATGGATTTGTGCCACAACGCCTTGTGTCTCAGTCGGGTCACAAGATCTGATTTTCATTTCCACGATTTTGGAGATGTTCCAACACAAACCAGTTTTTTAAATCTCTTTTCATGTGACTGTAAAGTGTTTGATCTCTGGCTCTGTACACTTTCATTTACATTTATGCAGGTGTCTTCCTGGAACAACTTGCTTCCTGTTGAAGTTCAGCGAGAGGCTTTTTACTAAGGTGTTGAGACCTCTGGAACCTGTTGAACGCACATCTTATGCGTTACAGACGATTCTCTCTTGAATAGGATTATCACTGTTGTGGAGTACCAGTGGAAGGAATCAAACTCTTTATTAAATTAATCACTTTATTCTTTTGTCCCTATGGATTATTTAGAAAAAAATCATTAACTTTAGTCATTAAGAATTTGAGTTATCAGTAAGGTTTTGCTTTCACGTCTCTCTGACTTAATTTGCTGTCGTTAACAGTATATTTGAATTCACATAATTCTTTAAGAAAAGAGCATAAAGTGTAATGAGAAGCAACATAACAGTGCAGCTGACCTATTTGTCTGTTTTGTTTTGTTTTTAAATTTTGAGAAACGAGCACAGAGTTATTTTCTACTTTTCTCTGTCTCAGAAATCTGTTTTTTTTTTTTTTGCATATCCCCAAAAACATGCAGGACACAGAAGTAAAAATTATGCATTCCTAAGAGGTGTCTTAAATTTTTATTTGAATCCATCCAACCATTTTCTGTACCCGCTGACTCCAATGACTGGGTCACAGGGGTCTGCTGGAGCCAATCCCAGCCCATTGCAGCCAAACACCCCAGACAGGTCGCCAGTCCATCAGAGGGCCACATATACAGACGAACAACCATGCACACTCACACCTACAGGCAATTTAGAGTTGTCAATCAATTTTACATACATGTTTTTGGACTGTGGGAGGAAACCGGAGTACCCAGAGAAAACCCACGCAAGCCCAGGGAGAACATGCAAACTCCACACAGAAAAACTCCTGCCTGGAGTTGAACCAGGAACCTTCTTGCTGTGAGGCATCAGTGCTAACCACTAAGCCACCATTTATTTGAATCAGTAAGTTTTTTGTTTTTGTTTTTTTGCTTTTTTGCTTTTTGCTTTGCCAGAGTACCATTTTGATCCACACATTACCTTTTCACTTTTTTGTTTTTCCCACCCTGTGTTATATGATCACTCAGTGGGTGTAAATCACAGTGCCTTTTTGGACAGCTGTGACAAATCAGTTACTGTGGATTTCCGTTTGTAAAATGAGCTGCCTGAATTCAGACATGCCCCTGTGACCTCTGTACCCTCTGTCGGGATTGTTCATCTCGGCACCAAAAAGGGAAAAGACAATATAGGTTGCAGAGAGATATAAATCTGTAATTTTGTCTTTTTGATCCTCCTTCTCGTACCCAAACATCCCTGGTTCCCAGGGGAGAGCCATCTTTTCTCTGCACTCCCTAAGGGCTTTGCTGTAGCTAGGGTGGTCAGCTGGTAGATACCTCAGCGTTTGGACTCATGAAGGCCAGAGGCTTGGGGGCCCCGTTTGAGGGAATATCATCTCAGGCTTCATGTTTCTGTCAAATGAAGCGTCATCCTCCCACTTGTGTTTTGGTGATTCTTAGTGGGTCGCTGCCTCTATTGTGGAAGAGGCCCACGTTGGCAAGATGAGGCAACAGTAAAGACGGCTCATGGGGACAAACATTCATCTTCACCGTCTCCCCCTTCTTCTCCTCCTATCGTGTGTACATGCTGTGTTTTTGTTTTTACCAATCACTGCCTGCCTTACTCTTGTCTCTCTCTCACACACACACACATATATACACACTTCCCTCATATTTTAACATACATGCCTGCCTCACTTCCTCTGGTTATATTCAAGCTGTCCCCTCCAGCCTTACTTTCATGATGTACAACTATACCCACTTGACCCTCTATTGTATTGTTGTCTAATTTGGCATGATGATGTCACCAACAAGACCAAGATGCCCTCCACTCCATCTGCTGCAGAAGCCAGCCTTTCATCTTGTATTATGTGGCTATGATGGGACCTGACAGGGGCCCACCAAACTGCTGAGTAAGAGGAATCGAGGGTCCCAGAGCAGGGCATAGGAGGGGGGATGTAGGGTGGTTTGATCACTGAGGATTCAGAACTGGCATACATGCATCCCAGAGTTTGAGCTTTTAACGTTTCAGAACAATGTATGAGAGAGAGAGGAAAAAAGCCACAGCAGATCAAATTAAAATATTTCCTTCTAAAAGCATGAGGTTCATAAGGGTTAAACCAAATCAGTTATTTTTATTAGCGATGCACTAATTACTTGGCAGCAAAAAGTAAGCTTGAGTGGTGGCCACATTAAAGATTGTTTCTCTCTTCTATAATGGTCAATATACTTGATTATACAGGACTCTGTGACACAACCAGTCACACACTTTCCTTCAAGCATGTCTGTGTTGTGGATGTCTGTCACAAAGTCAGACTTCCACAAAGTCTGGCACAAACTCTGGAACTGATTGAAATAAATACATCTGGAGTCATGAAATTTGTCTCATGAACATGGTTCTCATACTCCTTTTGTTTTTATTAAATTAATTTTATTATTAGTCTGTGCTTGTTTGCGAATCATCTGCTTTTATTTTATTTTGTTGTTTTGTTTTTGTCTATTTAAAGGCGATGGAGGTGGAGAGAGCAATGTCCAGTGAGCTGCAGGCTCTGAAGCAGGAGCTCCAACAAAAAGGAAAGCAAAACAGACCGCAGGACGAGGAGTTGATCAGTGCCATGAGGGAGCAGGTAACTACTGTAGTACACGTGTACGTAGCTTCGAAACATGAAAACAAGTCAAATCTGATCCTGAATGTTACATTTTTGCTAAAAAGATGTTTTGGTGAGGTGTCTTTGTTCAAGGTATTTCATACTGTGTTTTTTTTTTAAGTCTTTATCTCATGTTATACTGTTACATTTTGTTGGTATATATTGCAACACAAGCGGAATATCTTGCAATTAAATGTTCAAAAGCAGGTGATATAACAAATTAGAATAAATTAAAATTGTGGCTCATTTTGGCATAAAATTATAGAAATAAAACTGTGGCATATGAGGTCATGTGAGACCAAAAGATTATTTTTACTTAATGATTTTAAAGTTGGGATAGCTCCGAGGGATTTTAAGCATATGATATACAGTATTCAGACATTTTTAGGCGGACAGGTCTTTCAAGCAGCAATGATCATATTCTCCCTGTTTTGGTTTTTCAGTGTCCTTCAAAGTTGCAGTAAAGGTTGTTGTGCATGTTGAAAATTTGCAAAGTTATTGTACACAGTCATTACCAAAGGGAGTTATGCTCTACCACAGGAGACATTTCTCTTGAACTTACTGGACTTGATGATAACACCTTGAAATATATTTGCATGTTTTTTGGCACATCCTCTTACAAAGAATAAGCATCTGTTTTTTACTGGACTATCTTTGACCAATCAGCAGATTAGTCTGCATACTGGGACTTTCAGGAAAGAGACCTTAAAGAGATGAAAGCTAAAGTATTTCAGGCAAAAGGAGACTGAACGTAGTTTGTGAAAATCGCACTCAGTGCATTGGTATTTTTTTTTTAACGTGGTAAAGAAAAAAACATGTCCAAGTCGGTGTAGAAACGTAGTTTTTACTTTTATTTGTACTCTTTCAGCAGTGTTAGTATTACATCTGCTGGTGATGGTTAAGCCATGATGCAAGGGAGTGACATGAGGTTCGCTCCCAAGATGTACTGTATTACTTTTTTTTCTGAGATCAGTGTTTTTGTGTTTGTTTTGTTTTTTTTAAATAAGGTGTTGCGCCTTACACATAAAGAACAGCAGCTGGAGCAACGCTTGGAGAGCGTGTGTCAAGAAAATGCGGAGCTGAGGGCAAGTTTGGCCTCTTTACATGTGCGTCTAGCTCTCCACGAGCAACTCAGCCAGCAGCACAGCCAGCAGGTGAATAACACATACACACACACAAGTGCTAGAAACATAGACACACCAAGAACGTCACTGTATCTTCTATGTAAATACAGTGTGACTGGTGTTCACTGTAGCAGGAAGCTGCACTAAACAGGCCTGTGGAGTTGGTGTATGAATGAGCGAGTCAATAACAAAGGGATTTTCTGCTCTCTGCCTGGCGGCCTGGGTTTCGGCGGGATTGTGGAAAGAATTGCGAAACAATCACCTCATCCCCGTCATTGTATTTTTTACCCACAAGTCTGGATTCCACTTGTGTTCAGTAGTTTCATGTTGGTTGAGAGCTGGAATCTGGCATGTCAGGATTTCTACTCTGCTGAATGTTGGTAGATTTTCTTTTGCTCAAGTCACTCTTGAGAGTTTGTTTTTTAAGCACACACAACTGCGATCAAATGACTTCAGCACCTTGGAGGACTTGCATGTTTCACTTGTGCATGTTGTTGACCTCAAACTCACATTTGTGCCTTTGAGTTTTGTGTATGCACTGTTTTATGAGCCTGTCCCTCCTCGTCTTTTCAGCTAGCTGAGGCGTGGCAGGAGGTGGAGGTGGCGCAGAGCCGTTCACAGCAGCTGCAAGCTCGGGTGGAGGAGCTAGAGGAGGAGGTGTCTCTGCAGGAATCCAGGAGCCATGGAGATGTCTCCCTGCTATCTGAACTAGAAACAGCAGACTTGGGAGTCAGCAAAGAAGAGGTAGACTGTCTGTTTAATACCAACAGAGGGCAGCTGGGTAAATTGATACGTTATAGGAAGAGAAAGATTTGTTTGAAATTCCATGTTATCCAAAATAACCAAATGAAAATATTGGCAGAAATGGATATGATCACTGAGGAAAACAAAAATGAATGATCTTTCCTGAAAGACGTTAACAGTGATATCTAAGAGACACATCATTTATGTGTTGAATTGAAGAAAACATGTTGTGAAGCGTCAGAGCTGTCTGTACAGAGAGGGCAGAGACAGAACATTTTATTCAAGTTCTGTGTCCCAGAGTTTGACACCAGAAGAAGGTGCTAATGTCCTGAAGTGAAGAAGCCACAAAGAAATATCAGATGAGGCTTGAGGATACAAGTTTTAGTTATGTCTAGGAAAGAGAGAGCAGAAGTCTTCTTACTGTCTGTATGTATACTTTTGTGTTGTAGCAGGAAAGTGTGATATGTGGCTGTGCTCATGAGTCATTCAGTACATTTCCTGTTTGTCATGGCCACACTGTTGGAGAGTTTCCATGTTTAGGAGCTTTCATAACATTTATTAGATGATGGTCTGTAAAGGCACCTAATGACCAAAACACTTGTCAAAAGTCATGGAATCAAACAATAGATTGATATCTGAAAAAAGGTAACTCTGTACTGTAACTCAGCTTTTATTAGAAAATAGGTCTGTTAAGATGTCTTATCATCACTGTTGTTGAATCAGCTAAGTCATGTAAAGTGATGAGGTAATGCTGTCCTCCTCCTTTTTTGTAAATACCTGATGTCACTCAGATTGTGTGTGTGTGTGTGTGTAAAGAAGTTGTGGCACAATAAAAGGAAAGAAGGAAAAGAAATCTTGTTTTAGGCCTTGCTTTAGTTTTTTTTGAA
>JAOWBL010000005.1:10318151-10351665 GCA_028564865.1 Zenarchopterus dispar | reverse complement strand
TATATATATATAATAAAGTTGTGAACATAGAGAGACTTTTTTTTTTGTAATAAAAACCAACTCACCAGTACTTAACACTTTAATAGCAAACATAAATCAGTAGGTTTGTGTCCCTCTTCTATGCAGATAACGCATGAAATGGAGTCCATCCTCAAATTACTCCTCCCACTGACTGAGGATCAGGACAGTTCAGGGAGTCCAGAGCTAGCGGATCAACAGGAAGACGTGCTGGCCATGCTTCACCTGCTGAAGGGAGTGGCTCAAACTCTGGCTCAAGCATCCAGCCCCCAGGTGAGGGCCATGACAGGAAATGGAAATGAAAGGCTGCATTGTTATTTTACATCAAAGGGCAGGAAAAGTACACTGCAGCTTTTATGCCATTGAAAACTTTGAATCATATATTATTATTGTACATAGACATCATGTAAAAACAGTTTGCAGAAGACTGAGATTTCTATTGTCTCGTGGGCTGCATGTAATAAAAAGTATACCACATTAGAAACATAGATGGGCAGTTGACTGTTTTTAATGGAGAAAATGGGAAGATAACTCTCTGGCACATTGTACGAAGGTCCTCTCCCTCACCCAAATAGCCTTGATCTCTTTCTCTTTCTCACTCTATTTCTCAGATGTTGTCTGTCTATGTATCTATCTTTGTATACCCCTGCAGTTTTACACCCAACCCTTTGTAAGAGTCAATCACCTACATTGGTCACCATTAATAAAATTGAGAGTGTTTTAGAAAAACTACTAACATATTAGAACAACAGTGTATAATGGTTTGATGAGAAAAAAGTAATCAAAACAATCTCCATGGATGATATGACTCACAACTGTCAAATTCAAACCCTAACCTTTACACACAGAAGTCAGTGGTAGCTCTACTTTCTCTTTGAGGTATGTGCATGCTCTCTCCATGCCCATCTGAGTTTTCTTCCAGAAGTCCAGTTTTGTCTCACATGCACTTAAGGTCATGAGAGAGAAGGCAGCATTTAAAGGTTTAAGACCAAAAGTTTAATTTTTTTTTTTTTTTTTTTTTTTTGTGAAGGCTCAGATTTGGTTCCTTCCCCATCATTGCATAACCACAGCCCACTACAGAGCTAACTTTTGGTGGATTCGTTGAAAAAGATCATTTAATTGACATTTGACTAAAATGTGAATGGAGTTTTCTTAAACAAAATTGTATCCTTGAAAAGAAAACTTAATGTCATACAAAGGGAAAGAAAGGAAGCAAAACCACAAGTTTACCCATCTGCTCTGAATGATGGGGGTGCCAGGTGCTGTCTTGTACCAGTGATCACCTTGTAACTTATCAATCCTGCGCATACATATACTGTATCAACGTATAAACAATATAGGCTGAGAAAGTTAACTTTGTTAAAGTGGAGATGGATTTTGAAAGTCAAACTCAGATACAGAGAAAGTCCAAATGATGAGTATAGAGAGCAACTTACACATATGCCACAATCATCAGTTTATTCATTTATGCTAACAACTCTTCCCCTTGGTGGCTGTTAGAGGCCCTGAAGTTACTTACTGCAGCAGTGGCCCCCATGTACTCACTGGATGCCAGTGAGTAGCCTACATGGTCAAAATGATACTTTCGATGCATTAAGCCTCTGTGTGCCACTAGCAAGCATATACAATTGTCTAATTGTGTCTCGTGACATTTGAATTCTATTCAAAGCAGTAACAACCGTTTATCAGTGTAACTTAATATCTAGTCCTGCCTGCTCCACCCTCAGAGTACCATACAAGTGGGTCAGCTCCACTGAATCTGTCTGGTGCACATACATGGCTGACACACAATCCCTCTTTCTTCTCTCTACCCCAGAAGCTGAATCCAGGTTTTGTCAATCGGAATCTGAGCACAGCACAGGAACTGAGAGATCAGGTAACCAAGTGATAAATGACATGTCTTCCAAACAGGGACGGTGCCTGTAGGTGGTCATTAGATCAGGGTCAGGCTGCACCAATGCCGACTTGTTTGCAGTCCATAGTGTCATATCCAGGTTCAGGGGGTTATCTTTGTTTAGTTTATTCTGTTTGACCTTTTAGATTAAATAATCACCTGTTATATGTGCACATCTATTTTTTTTTTTAACTATGCTAAATGATCTCAGTAAATTCTTTATTTTATAACATATGAAAAGCTCTTTCTTAAATTGTCTTGTTCATGATTTTTACAAAAAACAGATTAAAAGCTGAAACAAATTCCTCCTCATATATAAGGTAGTACAACAACAGGGTCTCTTGAGTTTCATTAGAAAATTATTCTTACTCCATCATCATCCCTCCTGCAGAATGTCCAGCTGCAGCAGGAAAATACTGAGCTGATGCAGAGGCTGCAGAGTATACAGGATCAAAGTGACACAGTCCAACAAGCTATTAAAGACCGGGATGAAGCCATATCCAAGTAAGTAATTAATCCTTTCTCAATATTCCAACTGAAATTATTTAAAAAAAATACTCATAGATGAATGTGTGTCTTGGATTTGAAAACAAATGAATTTGCAATATACCAGAATAACATCCATCTGCACTGACTAGCTTGAGCTTTACACTGTTTGATCTCTTTGAACATCTTAAATATAAAATATATCTTTAACTGGTACCACTAATGAGGCTTTCTTCCTTCTTATAGGAAAAACATGATGGAGGCTGAGTTGGTGAGAAGCAAAAATGACATGATGTCTCTGAACAACCAGTTGTTAGAAGCCATTCAACGCAAACTGGAGCTGTCACAGGAGCTGGAGGCCTGGCAGGTGAGCCTCCTTTTCAAGTCTACTCTGCCTCAAACTAGCCTCTTTGTTGTGATACTTCCTTATTCCTTAAAAATAAAATATTCCTTAAAATAATGCTCAACCACATGAAGTGGTGGGGAGGCTTGTGAAAGCATGAAGGGTGTTTTCTCAGGGAGCACTGAAGGGAGTAGGAGGGATATTTTGTTCTAATATCAGTAAACATCATCCAGAAATCACTTACCCCACTTTTTAATGTTTACATTTTAATATCTGCATTGTTATTCTTTCAAAAATACTTTTAGGGTTTAAGTTTTAGGAGTGATTGAACAACACCAGAGACAAATGTGTCCAAGCTTCCTCACTGGAGTATGGTCCCATCTGTTTTTTTTTTTTTGTTTTTTTTTAAAGGATATGAACATATAAGGCAGCAAGGTGGTCAAATTTCCCACGCTTCAACAAAGAGGATGCAGATCAAATTTAGTCATGTTCTGCAGATATGTTTCCTAGCTGAGGGCGGAAGTATACTTAATTCATAATCAATGACCATTTAATTTATTTAATACTGGTAAAATATCTGTAAAATACTATGAATAATAGATATCTATGTCTATCATACATATGTTGCATCATATTTTGATTGATTATACTACTTTAACCCTTTACAGGGTAGGTGATCATATTTGGTCATGTCAATAGTACTACATTCTATGGTTATTACAAAAAAGTTATAAAGCTAATGGAGGTCCTTTAGTATTCTCCAATAACCTTCTAGAGTAAAAATGTTGAAATTTCAAATATTTTATTGATTGTCCTATAAATAGTTAAGTACCCCAGGTGAAGAAATGCCTACAGTTTCAGCTTAATGAATTTAATTTGTGACAGAAGATACAGCTATATCAGAAAATATATGTTAGTAATATAGTTCTGATCTTCTTTGGTGTTGTGACAAATGTGACACACTGGTGCTTCCAGTTTGATTTGAGTTCAGGTTCGACCTGCCATTCTTGTATTAGAAAGATAAGATGCCGCAATCTGTGCTCCGCGGGTACCTTCCTTATTCTTCTCCTGTTTTCTCCTCAGGACGACATCCAGATTGTGATCAACCAGCAGCTCAAGTCGCAGCAGCAGTCGGAGCAGCTTCACAAGAAGCCCACTTCAAACGGCATGTCATTCTTCCGTAGACCCAGCAGAGTGGCCTCCACCTGGACGCGCCAGTCCTCTTCCTCCTCTTGGAGTTCAGACACTAATGAGGACAAAACGCAGTCCCCTTGGCGGGACTGGCTAAGACGGGGCAAAGGGGCACAGTACGGCAAATAACTGAGTTCTGCAGATGTTCACTGACTTGTGGGTAGAAGATTCAGAAGATTGAGGGGAAAAAAGTCAGAAGACGTCACGCGTGGAGTTTCTTGAAAATCATGTTTGGCACTTTTGAACGATGAAGAATGGGGCCACTATGAACAAAGACTTGTCTGAGACATCAACTGAAACACATTTCACTGAGAGGCTGAGCCTTCTTAAACTCTAAACTGTGACATCCTGGAATGGTGACTTTTTCACGTAAACTGTCTAAACACTGTAAATATTGTGCCTTATTTTGTACCATTTCAAACTTCATTTTTGAGACACTATGACAGGTGTAGATCAGTGTGTAATATTTGCTTATTTAAATTAAGAGGTCAAAGATAAGTACTGAATTTTAGGAAGTTTATGATCAAAATTGAATCTTCATTTACTCTGAATAAATCAATGCTAAGCTGGATGTAAGAAGCGAAAAATGTATTCTTGATACCTTTATGTACAGCACACTGAGTTACTTTTTTATATAATTTGTCCTTGCCTGTTTTTTTTTTTTTTTAAAGTTTAAAATTGAAAATATTCTCAGTATGTGTCTGTGTGTAGCAGACGTGTATATTTACAGTGACTCAGTGTTTTTTTTTTTTTTTTTAAAGTTGCTCAGAATTTAGTATTTCCTAACCTCTCTGACTGAACACATCTGGAATGAAGAGTTTCATAAAATATAAAAAAGACATTTGAATTCTTTTGTGTTTTGCCTGTTTGTGGTTCGAATTACACGGTGAAGAGTAAAGAGCAGCTTCCTCACTTTAGAAGATGATGGTGGGAACAGCTGTGCAGTCATGAGGTCCTGGCTCCACATAATGTATTTGTTCCAGTTCTGCTTCCATCCTGTTATAAAAAAAGAAAATTTTTGTGGACACGTTGTAACAAAAAACAAAAATGTTATTTTAAATTCACAGATGTGTTTCCTCTGTGCAATATTTTAAAAAAGAAATTATCCTTTCTTCCCGCTATAAACAAAGTGAAAAGCATCTATGGTGTTCAAGGTATCAGGCGCAAGTACTTGATCCAGTCAAGAAGAGACTCTTCCTGACTAAAATATTTATAATTCATGATTTTTTTTTTTTTAGACAAATGTTAGTGTAATTTCACGTAGTTCAGGTGCTTGCACCTGAACTAATCAAACACACAATGATAGGATTGGATGTTTTTGCAGTTTTGTACAAAACTCTTAAAAAATTAGTGGCAAAAACATCACATGAGGATCCCATGAGAAGACTGTAACATACCTGCAGTAAAGTGACATCAGTAGATACTTGTTATGAAACAAATTCCTGACTAGGTCCTCACCTGTTGAACAGGAGTCTCCATGGACTGTGTTTGCAGAAGACATTGTGATGTGTTGTGAGAGTAGGGAGCAGCTCCACACAAAACCTGGAGAAGGGGAGCTTTTCTTTAGAGATAAGAGGAATAAAAGTCATCTGCTGGGAGACAGAATATGTGTGTGTAAATGAAAGAAAAGCAGGCAGAACAAAGGTGATGAAGAGGCTACAATAGTTCAAATACTTGAGTTCAACTCTGCAGAGCAATGGAAAATCCAGGTGTGGGTGGATAAGGGTGGGCAAGAGTGTGAGAAGAGTAGCAGCAAAAGGAAAAGGAAAAGTTTGCAAGATAGTAGTTAGACCAGCTCCTCTGGATGTCTTGGAGATGACTGCACTGACCAAGGGGCAGGAAGTAGGGGTGGAGCTGGCATAGTTTAAGATGTGAAGATTTTATTTGGGAGTGATGAGAATGGATAGGGTTTTTTTTAAACTAGTACATCAGAGGACTAGCCAGGGTTAGACATTTGAAGACAAACTAAGAGTCAAGATTTAGTTGGTTTGGAAACATAAGGAGGGAGAAATACATCAATTAAAAAAATGCTGGACATGCTGGAGTTGCCAGGCAGAAGAAAAATGGAAAGACCAAAGAGGAAATACAATTGGGTGGTTTGGAAAGAGGAGAACGCAGAACATATAAAGGCGATGCACTGTGAAAAGAGAAATGGAAGAAAAAGAGCTAAATTATTGTCCCTTTATGAACTCTTCAAGAAATTGCATTCCTACCACATCTGAGTTTCATGTAAAAGGTTCAACAGATCAGAGTTTAATTTCACTGATCTCCAGTGAATACTTCTTTTAGCGCTGTCCTTCACGCTTGATCGATTCTACTGCTGCACAGCAATCAGGTGATCTGGGACATGACCAGCCACTAAAATCATGTCACACTTCAATCCCGTATGAGAGGAATTAAATTCAATTATTTTGTATCAGCTTATCATATAAAACTAATTAACATTTCTATTGAAATTGTAGGTTGCAATTCAACAAAACAGTAAAAGGACAGAGGGGGTAAAAACTTTTGCAAGGCGCTGTATGAGGACATTTCTCCTGTTGAGATGAACTGCAGAACAATCAGGAACAATCCGGAAGAATTTCCTGAACATTGTAAGGATAGTTGTTGTTAAGCTGGCCTCTTCTGTAGGAGCAGTTTTAAGGAAGAGGTCATTGTACATTGTTTCTGAGCCCTAAGGAAACCTTCATGGACACACTGATACATGAAAGCTGGAGTAAAGGGTCACCTGAATGAAACATAATGATGAGTTTATCATTTGATCTGATGAGACAAAAATGGGGCCGTTCAGGCTCATGGATGTAGCTTTTGTTTGGTGGAGGAAGAAAGACACATCTGAGCATAAACTCTTTGTTCCCACAGTTTAACATAGTGATGGGAAACCAGTGCTGTGTGGGGCAGCTTTGGACACAAAGAACATTGTTTGGATGCATGGACTCATGAAAACATTGTTAGATTTACTTTTAGGAGGATATTGTGTCTTCCAGCAAGATGCAAACCCTATAGCTAGGCTGGGACAAGACTCTATAAAGGACAATCCGGGTCATGTGACGACCCCCTCAAACCCAAGACCTCAGTACACGCGACGGTTTAATGGGAGGAACTTAAAGCCACTGCTTGACAGCCATGTGATTTGGGTGAGCTGAAATAATTTTCCAAAAAGACATACTAAGATTCAGCATGTGAAATCATAATTGTAAATTACAGTAAGTGATTCCTGGAATTGTGATATTAGAGGGGTAAATTACTATTATTGCCCAGTGCACTTTTAATTTTAACTGCAGCAGGAAAAAAATCATATCTCAAACCTTTTTGACGTTTTGCCTTTGTGTTTTTGGTAGTAATAAAGCTTTATGTTTTGAACGTTTCCTTTGAAATGTTTAGGATTTTGATAGATTTAAGAAACAGGGTTTATAATTTTGACTTGAACTTTGCAACCAGTCAAAAGATCTGTTCTTAGTAACAAGAAGGAAATAATAATAATAATAATAATAATAATAATAAATAATCAATCAATCACATTTCTGCAGCCAGGTGTTAAAGAATACACCAGTTACCATTGTTGTTGCAATGCGTTGCTGTCCTCTAGTGATAGACAGAAAACACTGCAAGCGTGAAGGTTGAATCACGCAATGATTAACATAGCTAAGATGAAAGAAAGGAGAAAATGTTATTGTTTATTTCGGTATTTGAATTGTTACTAAAAATCTAGTATATCTAATGTTTTGATGCTCATAGAACTTTTTTTTTTTTTTTTTGCATAACTGCCAGCGGTTAAGAGTTTCTGTTTCGATTTTCTTATATGTATGTATGTCTTTATTTATTTAGTTATTTCTTAATATTGCTTTTTTTTTTTTTTAATTCAACTATTAATTTTGAGTTTGGATGAGTTACTCAGCAAAGAAGACGAGCTGTCTCACATCGATGACGTTTACATTTTCTGTTTACTGAGGAACTGCCCCTTGCTTCGTAGAGGCAATTTTTACAACCAGAAAACTCACATTTCTGCTCGCCGGATAGGTACGACACCACACTCTGTTGTTTGTGCACTATTTATTTAGACCACAACTGGTGGAATCCGTGTACTAGACTCTTAAAAGACGCCGGACTACACCCGTGGTGACCCTTGACAGCTTAGCTCGCTGCTCCACAAACGAGCTAACTAACTGATGCACTTCGAGCGAAACTGTTAGCCAGTTAGCCGCGCAGCTAAACCTGCTTCCACACTATAAAACTTGGTCAGTAGTTGGTATAACAGCTTTAAAAGACGACTGTGACTGCCTGGAAAGCTAACTTCGTGAACCAGCACTACTGATGGGTGAACGGTGCTGAAGTGATGAAAAAATTTCAGATAACGTCAATCTGCTAAAGAGGTTGATAGACAAGCAGGTCAAACGCTGACAGTCCATATGTTCATGAAAACAGCAGACGAAAGCGAAAATGTTTGTTTACTTTCCTGAATTTATGTCTGAAAACTTTTTTTGTAACTTCATCTGAAACGGTGTCAGGTAGCCAAACAGTCTGTCACGTGTTCCTTTTGGCAAATGCCCAACAAATGCTGTGTTTTACATAATAACTATTGTTGTTGTTGTTACTATTGTTATGACAGTTTTTTTAAAGATGACTACAGTGACAGTGTTGACGGGATTAATATGACTTGACTAATGTCAGAAGTTGCAGGAGTGTTTAAAAGCAATAACATAAAGGCCAATGGCTTTCTGGGGTTGATTAAAAACTTAATTCTTGAGTTGAAATTGTTAATATCGGATTGTAGTAATCTGGTGAGAAGTTTACTTCACCTGCTAATAGTTAATGAACTACTGTATTTTATTATAAACATATACATATATAAAGTTGTTCAAACCTACATCAGGTTTGAGAGGTACAAGCACACAAACTCAATTAATGAAAAAGAGATTCATGCATTTATTGTACCAGGTGAGAGTAGGTCAAACCTTAAAGGAGAGGAAGATACCAGAGTGACTGTTAAACATATTTTTATTAATGTATTTGTTTGAAACAATTCTACTGTAAAAATGAACTGTAGTGTATTATGGCCCTTTTTGATGCGCAGTTAAGTCTTGTCATGATTCAAATTTTAGTTAATTTGAATAAAATACAGATAGAGTATTACCTTAGGGTTTCTTTTTTTTTAAAATTGGGTGCAGATGTTGGACAGCTCCTCATTTGCTAGTTTGAGGTGCTTCTTTCAAATTCTTTTATTTTCCCCAAAGCTTAATGTATCTCTATTGCTATTGCTCCTTGAGGCGGGGATCTTGGATGGAGTAAGTGTTGCGCCCCAGTGAGATGACTGACCAGGGCAACAACAACCAGAACATATCCTGCAACCCCTTCGCTGCCCTCTTCAGCTCACTAGCTGATGCCAAACAATTTGCTTCTGGCCAAAAACCACAACAGCAGCCTGCTCAACCATCATGTGAGTAGAGTTAAAATGTTTTTGGATATAAAAACATCACACACTAGGTTTCACTGTTGACAGTTGTATGAAGGCACCACAATTAAACATGCATTATTTGAGGACTTTTTTTTTTTTAATCCAAGATGAAAAAAAATTATGACACTGAGTCCAAGTTATAGTGTAGTAATCATGATACAGACGCAAGTTTGTACTTTGAGGGACGACTGAGTCACTGCTAAGCCCTCCTTCCTACAATCTTTTTCAAAAATCACTTTCCAACACTTGTTTTGCATTCTTCAGACAAGGGATCAGGTTGCATGATAAAATTGTTTCTGATTACTCTTTTATATATACTCCTATACACTGGAACTGTTCACTACTAGTTCAGCGTCATTTAAACCTTCCTATAGTTCCTGTTCAGTTACACAGTTTTTTCCCCTCCCAGATGACATATAATTTTGTCTGAAAGTTTTCAAATATTGCTTATGCTTCCTAAGTTTCCTTTAGCTGCTTCTTCCAAAAGACATTGGAGAGTGTGGAAATGTCATTCTAGAGGGTTGGAAGGGTTAAATAGAAGATGCATAGCTTTTGATGTTATGAATTACCTTTATTTAAAACCCTCACTTAAATGCCTAAACGAGCTAGGCCTGGGTTGTATTTTGACCTTTGAATTTATACTAGTATTATCCACCAAAATATCAAATTGGACAATACTGTTCATTTTGATATAAACTTTAGTTATCTTTCCCCTGTAAAACTATTAGCAATGTTTGCATTAATATTCACTTGTATCACAGTCCTGAACTCTCCTTTTCCTCTCTGTTTGTCAGCAATGAGGTGAATAGCACACTTACTCACTACTTCTCCTCATCATTACCAAATTAGCAAATGTGTGTATTTTTTTAATCAAACGATTGAGCGTTAAACACATCAGCTTGATGAACAAACTGGATCTAACTCCTGGGGAAGAATGTCACCATAACGGATCAGCAAGCATTTCTCTGCCCTGATTCTGTCACATGTGAAGTACACATGTGACATTCTTAGAATCATTTTACAAGTAAATGCAACTTAAATCAAAACACAGGTTTTTCAAATTGTTGTCAGAGAAGAAAACAATAAAAAAAATATCTGTGGTTAACTCATAGTTTAAGGATGCATTGCTTCTGTCATTATTTCTGAGTCATTGTGCTGTCTAGAACAGGACAAAAAATATGTAAATAAGAAGAGCTTTATCTGGAATTCACTTGTATTAAGATATAGTACATGAGAAGAGAAATGTTAGTAGAGAAGGAAACAGATGTGGACTGCTGACACTGGGGAAAAAATGCAAATACTTTGTGTTCTATTGTACTGTTATTAGTATTCTCACGGTAAATGTCGAAAATGCAGTGAAATGTATACCATTTATCACCATCCTGTCTCAAAGTACAGGATGGAATAAATTTAGCCACATCACTCAGCTTCAGTGGCTCTACAGTACTACAGCAGGTTTTTAATCAGAATCATTTGCCTCTCGTCCCAAGTGACAATTCTTTACTGTATCTGCAAGTTTTGATGACTCGAAGTTCAAGAAAACGTTTTTTAGGGTCGTAGAAAGGCAATATGATATTCATGGTGATGCTTTCATCTGTGTGGATTTGCTTTAAAATAAGAATTGTGTTTTCATTATCTTAGAAGTAATCATTTATAACCAAATATGGTACGGATCACAGTCTTTAGCTCTCCACCATTTGTATGTGCAGTGCTCTAGTAGTCCACAGGGAACAAACACAGCATTTCCTCTAAAACAAGCCTTTTGTATTTTTCATAGGTGCTGTAGATTAGGGGTTGTTGGGAGCTTATTCAGTTAGTTACAATTTGTCCAGTTAGATTTCGCTATATTACCACACACTGGAGTTTAAAAGGCCTAGGGACTCAATAAAAAGTGGGCACACATATTTCAAATGACTGTTTAATGTTTTTCTTGTATTTTTTATGCTCATGAAAAACAAAACGTTAAAATTTGACAACTCCATCTGCAGTACGATGTGATATGGACTCATTTGTACCTCCAAAATAAATTAAACAATTTTACTAAGGACTGAATTTGAACACACACATTTCATGTCTGTGTTAAAGAAACATCAGCTTTCTTTTTCTTTTAGTGGTCATGTTAAGATTGAGGAAAAATGTACTCACATTCCTCATGTTTAACCTTTCTCAATCCTTTTTCAGTGGAGGACTCAGGAGAAAGCCAGTCGGAGTCGGAGAACTCTGTATCAGACAGCGTTGATGACAATGACGACTCGGTTGCAGAGATCAGCCGCTCGTTCCGGTCCCGGCAAGAACTGTGTGAACAGCTCAATGTCAATCACATGATCCAGAGGATATTTCTAATCACTTTGGACAACAGTGAGTACAAGGCAGTGGGTAATCAGACTCTGTAACTTTGATAAACTCTGGCCCATACCTCAGAAGGCAAGATGTGCATTATCTCCACCATTTCGGCTTACTCCCTCCAAGAGGAGGGGTCGCCACAGCGGATCAGTACAGTCCACACATCAACTTGGCACAGGTTTTATGCTGGATCCCCTTCCTGATGCAATCCTATAATTGGGGAAAAGGGGCTCAGACACATGACCCACAAGGCCAAAGCTCTACCAGCTGAGCTACACAGGCCCCCAAGATGTGCATTATTAGGCTTCTTTTTATTTTGAACTGAAATTTTTTACATCCCACCACTCCTGACAAAAATGGCTCTGTTTTACCTTTCTTAACATGTCAGACATTTATAGATTTTGCTTTGATATTATGTTTCGTGTCAGCTCAGCCTTTAATACAAAGTTTATTTTTAGGTTGTTTGGCTTCTCCGTGCATTAAAGATCAAGTAGACTAAAACTCACTGTGATAATAAGGGATGTTTACTCAGTTTGCTTATAGGATGGCACCAATTCTCCTGTAAACATGTAACGACTCTCTAGTGACTTAAAAAAATGTAGCAGTCTGTGTTTGTAATAATACAGCCAACTGTTTTAAGGTCAGTCTGTCTCTGACAAGTAGTTGAAAAGTAAAGTCATACAATTCAACCATTAAACATTACCAGTAAACAATATTTGGCCTGAAGTTCTTACTTTCATATAAAAAAGGGAGTTTGAAACTTAGATGCCTGATGACGAGACACTGGTCATAAATAGAAGCAGTTTTGTTTTTCTCAGGCGGCATTGTTGAATGCCACACAGTAAAATACAATCAGAAATTTCCAGTAAGTATAAAATGACTCACCACTCTTAAAGACCTCCACTACTGTGATGTCTTGTTGTGAGCTGGCTGAATCCCTCTATCTCCCAGACTTCTTAAGGAATGAGTCATGATCTTCAGGAATTGTACCCCCTCCCATTTTTCCACATAGATTCCTACATCAGTGGTTAACTCATCCCTTATATTTGATCTTTCTGTTCCTCATCTATTGTAACATTTGGCTGCTATTTAGCTGTATTGCACTGTTATAATTGATTAAATGTGCATTCATGGTCTGTTTTTTAACCTCATTGATTGTCTTATGTAAAATATGTCATCTAAATTTATTTTATCGTTTGTTAACTTTAGGTGACCCCAGTCTGAGAGGAGGTAATGGGATCCCTCCTCGATGTGTTTACCTGGAGGAAATGGCTGCAGATTTGGATGGACAGGACTGGCTGGACATGGACAACATAGAGCAGGTTAAACATCACCATATGTTTTGTCATGCCTACCCCCCACCCCCACCAAATGCTTAGCAAAAAACAATGGCACAATCTTGTCAACTTTTAATAAGCCGATCTCTTTACTTTAGCTTAAATGCCACATGTAAAGACATTAGATAAGAAGTAGATCCGGTTATTTAAAGAAATGTGTGACGCTTGGATTTGATCACTAATGAATGTTCTGGACTAATTTGTGCCTGTGATGTATCCTTTGCTCCTCTAGGCTCTGTTTAATCGCCTGCTGCTCTTAGAGCCAGGAAACCAGCTCATCTACATGACATCATGCAGTGCTGTGAACCTGTCTGCTGACCGTGATGCTGGAGAGAAATGTGCAATTCCTTACCTTTTTGCTTGTTACCAGAGGGCTAAAGAAGAGGTACACTTTTTCATCATTATTATAATTGTGTCTCTTAAACAGTACTACTTTTAGAACCTCCCAGCACCTAATAGACTTATCACTAATTGCCACATAAATATAACTCATACTCCTCAATAATTTATTGGCTTTCTTTTCATCTCTGCACAAGGTGACGAAGGTGCCTGAGAAGTTACTCTCATTTGCTGTCCGCTGCAAGAACCTGACTGTTTCTAACACTCGAACAGTTCTGCTCACTCCAGAGATCTACGTCAGCCAGAACATTTATGAACAGCTTTTGGACCTCCTGTTGGAAGGTTTCAGGGGAGCACGTAGGTTCTGTATTGGGCCTGCTAGGCCTGACTTATTCTTTTTTTTTTTCTTTTTTCTTTTTTTTTTTTTTTTTTTTGTTGAAACAAAAATCTCTCATTCTGTAATTTTTCATCACTATGTTTCAGAGCCAGAGGAGATAGTTGAATTTGTGGAGGAGGTCATCACTGGCCTGCTCTCTGACCAAGAGGTGCGTACCTTTGAGGAAGTGATAGTTCCAGTGTTTGAGATCTTCCACGGGCGCATCAAAGATCTGGACCTGTGCCAACCTCTGCTCTACTCCTACCTGGATGTTCTCCTCTATTTCAGCCACCATAAAGATATTGCCAAGGTCAGGCGACATACAGATGTGATGGAAGCAAATAATATACAATAAAAACATTTCAAGGTTGCTATTTCAGGACACCATTTTTCACATCCTTTCTATATATTTGTTTGAATTCCAGGTTTTGGTGGAGCACATACAACCTAAAGATCCAGCGAATGGTTTGCAGTATCAGAAGACACTGTTGGGGACTGTAGTTAATATATCTTGCTTACTGAAAACCCCAGGGGTAATAGAGGGACATGGCTACTTCCTTAATCCTTCTCGGTCCACTGCCCAGGAAACAAAAGTCCAGGAGGTCAACATCCACCAGGTGAGTTTTCTTTAGACTATTGTTACTTTCTTTTTTTTTGTTTGTTTTTTCAGAGGAACTACGTACAGATTGGCGAACTATAAATCCACACTATTTTGATCATATGTACTCTTTGTATTCAGTTCATGGGTCAGTTTCATGACAAGCTGCACCAGATCTTCAAAAACTTGCTGCAGCGATCTGCTGAGACTCGTCACTTGCTGCTTACTTGGTTGGGAAACTGTCTACAAGCAAACGCTGGTCGAGCCAAGATCTGGGCCAATCAGATGCCAGAGATTTTCTTCCAGATGTATGCCTCAGATGCATTTTTCCTTAACCTGGGTGCAGTTCTGCTGAAGCTGTGCCAGCCATTCTGCAAACCACGTTCACCCAAACTGCTCTCCTTCAACCCGACCTACTGTGCACTCAAAGAGTTGACCGAAGAAGAGAGGCACAATCGCAACATTCATGCAAGAGGTCAGTTTTTATGAGAACGGCAACTGGAGTGTTGTTGACCAATCCTAAATTTAATGTAAAGCTTTTACAAGTTAGTATCAGTTACTGGTGCAGCTCAGGTACTTAGTTGATTGTACATTTGTATCTGTAGTAGTTTGGACAGCTTCTTTTATTTTAAAGAAATGTAGCAAGAGTATATATTCAGTTTTCCAATATAATAACTTTTGTTTAATACCAGGTCTTGACAAAGAAACCTGCCTGATCCCTGTGCCCCCCCAGCAGCAAGTCGAGTCTACGCAGTCCTACAGCCTTCTGACTGAAAATCTCATCTTCACACAGCTCACCATGCATCTCGGCTTCCACAGGCATATACAATCAATTAATCAACTCTAATATCTTCAGTAGACAAATGAAAAAGGCTGTTGAGACTGAGAGTTCACTGAAAAGCTACTCAGTGCAACAGATCCCTTATTATTTTTGTGCACAGTACATGCTTGCAGCTTGTGCGAGTGCTAACACCTGTGCACATATGTCTGTGTGCAGGCTCCATGAGCAGATGGTCAAGATGAATCAGTCTCTGCACCGGCTCCAGGTGACGTGGCAGGAGGCCCAGCGGACAGGCAACCCCATGTCAGAGCAGCTCCTGGAACAGTTTGAGCGTCTGATGATTGTTTATTTGTCAACCAAAGCTGCCACCACTCAGCCTACCATGCTGCAATGCTGCCTTAACCTTCAAGCTTCCACTGCTGCTCTGCTCGTTCAGCTTAGTATGGGAAACCAGGGGCCTGAACATGTAGCACTCACTTTTCCGCTGCCCTCCCTGCAGAATACTCTACTCTGCTATGTACCAGGTGAGTAGGATCTTTCATAACACTTAAAAAAAAAAAACAGCTCAGCTTTATCTTTCATTGTGATATTATTTCAAGGTAGAAGCTTTAAGTTGTCTTAGCATACAGTTAATTCGTTTTTTTCCTTTCTAAAGTTGCATATGTGAACGCAGAGTAAACATAGGTGGTCACTTTTTCATGTAATGCTTTTCAACATGGTAATTTATTGCCTACTTATAGCCAGCATAAATAAATTAATGTATTAGTAAATGCTATACTGCAGGTTTAAGTCTAAACAAATTCTACAAAGGATTTTGAAATGACTGTTCATTCACTGTGGTGGGACTCAGTTGTTCATAGTCATTCATGTAATCATCCTGAACATTTCACAAAACGATATCACATGATGACCATCTCTAAAAGCTGACTTTTGGTTGTCAGAGTTTTTTGCAGAAAACTTGGGAGACTTTTTCATCTTCCTGCGTCGGTTTACAGACGATGTGTTGGAGTCTTCCGCAGAAAGTCTTGAGCAAATTCTTAACTTCATTACTGTCTTCATGGGAAATGTAGAGAGGTAAATGACGTTGTCATGGCTGAAAATTATGCTTTTTTTTTTCTTTTTAGATTCTAACCTGTGTTGATTCCTCCTGTTTTGTTATGAACAACAGGATGAAGAACCCTCATTTGAGAGCAAAGTTAGCAGAGGTGTTGGAGGCAGTGATGCCTCATATGGAGCCACTGGCTCCTGGTGCTGCTCAGCCAGTCATCTTCCAGAGGGAGAGAGTCTTCTGCTCCTACAGACATGCACCTCAGCTGGCCGAGGCCCTCATCACTGTGTTTGTTGACATTGAATTCACAGGTGAACCCTGCTGTATCAGTAATAATTGTTTTTCAGCATTACTACTGGGTTGAACTGATTAAATGGCAGGTTTGATTAAGTCACCTTCTTCTAACCCTCAAGAAGAAAAGTGTCAAAACTCCAGAACCCCTGGTGTAAGAGACCAGTGATCTTCATGAACAAAAAAAAAAAACAACAACTCTGGTTTCTTTAAGATATTGGGGTTAAAACTGCCCCCCTCTTCTGTTCGACTGCTCCTCAAGTCTGCCACCACAGTGCCCCTAACCCCCGCTATAAGATCTACACAGTTCCCGCTGCCTCTGCTACCATAAATCCAACAACACAATGTTCAAATCAGTTTCCAAAGGGATCCACGCAGTTGTTTTTAGCACAATGTGGATACCATTTTTAAAGACATACTTTAAATAGTACCTTTGCAGACTTTTTATTAGCCTTTGTTGATCTCGCACAGATTTGCAGTGAATTTTGTTGAACATGTCTCAATGACAATAAATAGATTGTGATTATTTGGAGTCATTTTGCAATGAAGGTTAAATTTAAAGAAGTTTCATTGTGACTGTTCACCTGTCTGTGCTCTGTTCACAAGATTGTAGCGCTACATTAATTTTGATTTTACATGGGGTTCCTCTGTTACTTTATTTTAGGTGATCCTCATCAGTTTGAACAGAAATTCAACTACAGAAGACCCATGTATCCGATTCTGAAGTACATGTGGAGCAAAGAAAGCTATAGAGAAAGCATTAAGGTAATAGGAAGCTATTTTATAGCTGTTCTTATTTAAAAAAAAAAAAAACTGTGATGGATTCAAATATGATCATTTTAACAAGAGGCTCAGGGGTTTTGGCATTTTGTGTTTGATTGCAAGGCATGTTGTTTGATATCCCCATATAACTTTTTAAATCACTGATTTCTCACTCAAAATTGCAGTCAGGAGTGAAAGGTATACGGTAGGTCCATATAACTGTATGTATCCAGAGCTCATACTTTTGGATTTCTTAATTACAAGAATTAATGCTGTAGCTTTGGAAAAACATAAATGGTGTGTTAATACTTTTAATAGATGGACATTAAAAAAGCCTGAGGGAAAAAAAAGAAGTGTAAAAATATACTTTCAAAGGCCTGTGGTACAAATTCTAAATTCTTATTTTATTCATGTTAATTGAGTTTTGAAAAAACTCACACTTAACTGTTATCCATTAAAAAGGTCAAATTTAATTGAATGGGGACAGCGTGTAAGATGGCCTGGGTTGCTTCTAGGTGGTTCAAGATGCTGAAACTTTGAGAAATAAGCTCATGTATTCTATTTTATTGGACGTTTTTTGTCTCAGCATTTGGCGAACTATGCATCGGAGAACCTGGAGGCCATGAACCCACCTCTGTTTCTCAGGTTCCTCAACTTATTGATGAATGATGCCATCTTTCTGTTGGATGAGGCCATTCAGGTGAGTCTGATGCATTTTAAGGTGACAACCTATAACACATGAAAACATATTCATCCTTACAACAGACTTTTCTAGCACTCTACAAACAAATCAACATTTCTGTTATGATCTCAGTATTTTATTGTGCTTCCAAACCATGTGGGTCACGATTAAGTCACATTTTGTCTTTGAATTAGACTCACTCTTCTAATTATAATAGATTCTAATAAAGAATTCCTACATCTTTTTTTTCATAGTACCTGAGTAAAATCAAGATTTTGCAGCTGGAGCGAGATCGAGGGGAGTGGGAAGGCTTGGCCCCTGATGCACGAAGAGAGAAGGAGTCAAGTCTGCAGATGTTTGGACAGCTGGGACGCTTCCACAACATCATGTCTAATGAGACTATCGGCACACTAGCCTTCCTCACCTCAGGTCGGACACAAAAGCCTCTTACATGCCATCCTTCAAAGTAAAGTTTTTGATAATGGGAACTTTCACTAGTTTTACATTTATTGCAATATGTGGAAACAGTTAATGTTTGTAGTGTTTTATGCATCTGCTTATTTTCTTTTATTTACATTCTCCTTCTCAGAGATCAAGGGGATCTTTGTGCACCCCTTCCTGGCTGAGAGGATCATCTCCATGCTGAACTACTTCCTGCAGCACCTGGTGGGTCCTAAGATGGGTGCTCTTAAAGTCAAAGACTTCAGTGAGTTTGACTTCAAGCCGCAGCAACTTGTTTCTGACATCTGCACAATCTACCTGAACCTGGGGTATGTTGGAAATGTGCCTGTATAAAATATGTAGATGATTAAAATGTTGTAAGAAATAATTTAAAGAAAAATGTAGCTTAAATTGTATTTTCCATTTTGTTGCCTAATTTGATGATTTTATTAGAGGTATTTGCTCTGAAATGTACATAAAATTGCATATTGCAGAATGATATTTAAAAGAATAATTTTGTCTTTGGCAGTGACGAGGAGAATTTCTGTGCTACAGTCCCAAAGGATGGAAGGTCATATTCCCCTACCCTTTTCTCTCAGACACTTCGAGTATTAAAGAAGATTAACAAACCCGGTGACATGATTGTGGCATTTGATCTCCTTGCAGATAAAATAAAGGTATCTCTTGACTTGCAGCTTACAAGAGATGGGCAACAGAGTACATCTTTAGTATTCACGGATCTTTATTCAGTTAATCTGTTTTCAGTGACGAATCCCACAGTACATATTCATTTGTTGACATTGTGCTTCAATTTAGTCTCATGCAGACAGGCAACAGCAGGAAGAAGAGACATATGCAGATGCTCCAGATGAGTTCTTGGACCCCATCATGTCCACCCTCATGATGGATCCTGTTCTTCTCCCCTCTTCCAATGTCACAGTAGACCGCTCAACCATAGCTAGACATCTGCTCAGGTTAGTTATTTCTGAATTTCAAATAATTAAATAAATGCAAAATAAAATTCATTCAGTGTAGAAATATGTTGAAGGAACAACAGTGGTATTTATTCCACTCATACAGTCATTTTAAATTGTCCTTCACTTCAACATGTAATTTAATAGTAATTTATTGACAACTTTCATGACACTGAAGGCCACTGTACAAAAAAAAAAAAGTCTGATAAAAACATTATTATTACATTTATACTTATTTAGATAATACAATGATGTGAAATGGACACATATGGATAATGGTCAACAGCTTACATTGTATTTGCAGAAATCTGTTCAAGATCTCCCACTCAGAGAGAGTAAGACAGCCTGACAGATGAGTTTTGAATGGAGATTTAAAGTGAACAATTGAATGCTACAAAGATCAGGGGAGAGTGACTGAATGCTCTGGCCCCCATTTATTATGAGCATTTGGCCTCACTGTCCCCTCAACATGGCAGAGGGGACAGTGAGGTGAATAGATCAGGAGTATCTGAGGGTACGGGTAGATATGGAGATGTGGAGGAGATCTGCAAGGTACGGAGGGACGAGGTTATGGATACAGAATATTACTGGGAGCTAGTGGAGCTGTTGCAGGACAGGTGTGATGTCACAGATGTGTAATGACAGGTGGATGGGGTCATGGAAATGATCCATACTGCCGAATTCTGAAGAAGTTAGAGTTTATGAAGAGTTTACAGAGGTAGACTAAACAGAAGTGAGCTGCAATAGTCAAGCCGAGAAGTGACAAAACTGTGAACCAGTATGGCAGTGGTGTGAGGTGTGATGGAAGGATGTAAGCTGTTGATGTCACGGAGATGGAAGTATGACTGAGTTATGTTGTTTATATAGAAATGATGGAGAGTGTGCTACTGAGGATGACACCTAGACTCTTAACCTCAGGGGAGGGAGAAATACTGTGAACTATCTCCTTGTTCTAACTGTATATGCTGTAGCCAGGAGTTAACCTGTAAATAAGATGTCTTCAAATATTAAAGCAGTTTGGACAAACTAAATAAATAAACATTTACTGGTTATGTCCTTGCAGTGACCAGACAGACCCTTTCAACCGCAGTCCTCTTACCATGGACCAGATCAGGCCAAACGAGGAACTCAAACAGCAGATCTTACAGTGGTTGGAAAAGCATAAGCAGGACAGGCTGCAACTGGGGCCCAGTGGATAATTTATCACTCACTGTGACAGAAAAAAGACTCTTAACTCATCTTTCCTGGCCTACATGCTCCTCTGCTTCATGGCAAATCCATGGTGTGCTTACCTGTATGGATTTGTTCTGGCTTCTTCATCCAGGCTAAGATTGCATTAGCCTTTTCATGCATTCGTCATGCCTGATGGATCATCTCTGCGGCAACAATTCAGGAAAACTGTAGCATACCTGCTGGTTACAACTTCAAAACCAATAAACAGTAGCTCCTATACTCCCACAGTGCTCTGCTGTAACTGCTAGCAGGATGATCCAGCTTCTGCAGTTCTTACAATCAGAACTGTGGCCACAAGTATCAATTCATTATGACCTCCTGACTTAGCAGCTGACTCTTACCCAATTTTATAATCTAAGGTAAGTATTTTTGGGAACTCAAATGTCAGGTAATTGATAGTTTTTTTGTTTGTTTTCTTTAATTTAAGCTTGATTTTTACCCTTGTAAAAATGCATCATACACTGCCTTTCAAAATTCTTTGACACCCTATAATGTTTGCACTCTTGGTTAAATCTTTAACAGCATGCTAAATGTGAATAAAGCTAGCAATTAAAAGTGAAGCTTAGGTTGAAAAAAGGAGTTATGTGTGGCTTTTATTTGATTTAAAATCATTTAAATTTATGTGGAGGCACTCAGCGCCTTCACCTGTCATTACATATCTGTCAGAATAGGACCACTTTCTGATGAAGGCTGTTTGATTAAATGATTTAAATTTGGTTTTAATCCATAGAGAGGACACAAGAAGTAATAAACTAAATCTATTTATTTGTTACTTAGATTAAATTGTGTATTGAACCTGCAGGTTTTACAGATACTTTATCATGGCAATGCAGTGTGAGAATGTCAGCACTCTTCACAGCAATTTTATATAAATACCAACAAACAGTAGTGTGATGCCCCTAGGGCTCATCTTATTCAAAACAGCCTAAATAATTTCATGAAAGTGTTAAATCCTTGAGGGGGAAAAATGACTTGATGCTCCTTATTCACAAAAATTAATATGACTCACTTTGTATGTAGTTTTCTTTAAAGCTGCAGGCGACACCTGCTTTCAAGAGGCAGACCGACACAATGACCTTCATGTGTAAAATCTTAAGAGAGCCTTTTCAAGAGACACATTAGTGATGGTATGAAGTGAGAGGATGCTCTTCACATAAAAAGCCAAGAAGATACCATCAAAGCACAGTTTACAGTAGCCTGTGTCTCTATCAAAAGACATGGAGATAATTCAGACATTATTGTAGATTGTGGGATCTCTTATTGTAATAGAAACAAAGAAGTTTCAATTTTTTATCTGAGTAATGCAATCAACTTAGGATCTTTAAAATGATCATGTTTCTGAAGATTAAACCTTACAAGGCAAAAGTATAGGGTTTGGTCACTTGACTGGCAGTGCATGTCATTTAAAATCACTCTATAATTTAACGCCCACCTAATGATAACTGGTCCATTTTGACCTGAACGTAGTGCAAACATGGTGCATTAACAAGTGAGAAAACGGCTGATCAGTAGAATCTGTGCCTAAAACCAAAGGCCTTGCAGTGAATGCCAGCAAAAGAGGATGTTTCACACTCTTAACACACACTTATTAGTTTTAATCTTTGAGATATTCTTTGAAGATTTTTTTGGAGCTTTGGTCTGGATGGTTGTAAAAGAAAGGCAAAAGAAGATGACATGTTTTTCGTTGAATAGTGTCTTGACTTAAAGGTATATAATTAAAGTAGAAGTTGTGAGGGGAAGATCTGTTGGCATGCTGTCATACTGTGTTGAATATCTACCACCTTAATGACTACATGGTTGAAATTACAATGCAATATTTTTGTTTTAATTGTGATTATAAAATGTTTATTTTGGATGTACAGTATGATTAATAAACTCAAATGTCATAAAAAATATCTCTTTCATGAACACAATTAAGTCCATTGTTCAAAAACACAAATAGAGCATCTTAAAAGAGAATTCTATCATCCTCCTTGAGTTTCAGTAATTTTAATATATTACAAATGTTTTTATTTTTAGAAGCCACGAAAGTTTTGATATTTTACTGACGAACGAAATATCTTGTAATCATAAATTAAACTTTTGAAGTTAAAGATATCACATTCATTTAAACAAAAGTTTTTGAAGTGTGCGAAGAAGTATAGTCCTTAATTTTCCATTTTTTTAGCAAACACTAAATGATTGTTAATAAAGACAACCATATAAAATATTTATACATTTTATATATATATATATATATATAGAGAGAGAGAGAGAGAGAAAGACAGAGAGAGCAAGAGACGGAGAGAGAGGGAGATAAACACATAAAAGAGGTCAATATATAATTGTTATCAAAAATGTTTCATTTAATTTGCTCACGTGCAGCACATCTAAGCAGACTGTCTTCAAGTCACTCTTAGCAAGTTGTAGTGATATCAACATGTCAGTCTCTGAGACTGGACTTTAATTAGGAGTTCAAGTCATGACCAAATTATTTTAAGACTAAATTACTGAACTACATCAAGAGTTAGTACACTCTTTTTTCTTTTAATAAGACTATTTTTCTTTTTTTTTAAAAAAAAAAAAAAAAAATCTTGCAGTACAATTTTCTCAACCAATACAAACTCAGACAACTAACTTTTTTCACCTTGTCATTAATTTAACAAGTACAAAGCCATTAAGAAAATAATTATGTGCAATCCTAAGTGCCCTCTTGGTCTTTCCATACAATTTAAGAGAGTAAGTTACAACCAAATCTTGCTGATCATCAAGACTTAATAAACTGATTATCAGCAGGAGCATTCAGCCTTATCTAAACACAATGCCTAGAGGGAAAGACATAAGCCAGTGTCTTAGTTGCTGCACATTAAATTGGAAAAACTAAAACCATTTCTAAAAAATGTGAAGTTCAACATTCTATGATAAGAAAGATTATTCACAAGTGAAAAGCTCAAATCATAGAGGTCACAGCGTTTAGGTCCATGACAGCACAATTAGAAGATGGCTGAACAAGTATGGTTTATTGAGAAGGATTGCCAACAGAAAACCTCTTCTGTCTAACAAGAACATGGAAGCATGACCAGGGTTTGCAACAATGCAACAAATTACAACACTTATAGAAAAGTTTCTTATGGACAGATAAAACCAAAACTACCAAAGTGTTCTGGAGGCAAATCTGAAGCCATCTGCCCATCAGTGGAAGCATAGTCAAAAAAATGGGTCATACAAAAGCACATTGATCCAAACTCACAACCAATCTACATCAGAATAGCTGAAAAATAAAAGAATGAAGGTTTTGGATGGATGGATGGATGGATGGATGGGTGGATGGATGGATAGATGAACGGATGTTTTTTTGTAATGATTTATTTTGATGATCATGATCTTTGTCCTGTTGTATCACTTAACATCAAGCACCAGCTTAAAGGACAGCCGACTCTCATTATCTTGAAAGTTATTTTGGTAAACTTCGTAACTGATTCCCCCTCTCTGATAGCAAGTAATCTTGGCCCTAAGGCAGTAGAGAAAGCCCAAGCCATGGACGTCTCTCCACCACACTTCGCCACTGGGATGTGCAGCACTGACGTTTTTGTAAAGCAGTGGCTTCCTCTGTGGTGTTCTGCCATGAACACAATTCATTTTCAGTGACTTATGTAGTGTATAGTGGAGACATGAACACAGAGGTTTGCTAGTTTCTGTGATGTCTTCAAGTCTTTAGCTTTTACTTGTGGTTTTTTTTTTTTTTTTTTGACCTCATTGAGGATTCTGTATTGAACTGTTATAATCATCTTTGGCTGGGTGCCCACTTCTAGAAAGAGTAACCACGGCACTAAACTGTCTCCATTAATAGACGTCTTCTCTGTGGACCAATTGATGCCTTAACATTTTAAGAGGTTTAACCCTTTTCCACCTTTTGATTATGTATCTTCATATATCTTTGAATTTCTTTTAAGTGTCTCATTAATCAAATTAACTCCTCTGTGAAATCTAATTGGAGATTTTGACTCTAATCATCTTGACTAAATTATTATACAGGTCCACTCTAGCACTATGAATATTTGATGTGAGTGGTCAGTAAAAACAGAAAATATAATTGTGTTTCTCTATTATTATGACTTGGATGAAGATCAGACCAGATTTTGTGGCATATTAATGCAGGAAACAGTTAATTTTTGTCATCGATATTTAGTATTTTGCTCTATGAAATAATTCCAGAGGATGAATGTGTGTTTATATCATCCCAAAATAAGAAAATGGTACTGTCTTCATGGACAGTAAAGGCTCAGAATGTACATGAACTAAGAAGTATGCATGCTGTGTAATCCACCTACTATAAGATGACACCAGACACTTTTTCTTCAGTTTTCTTACTTTGAATTAAGATTAACATAGGCAGTAAGCCAGATGCACATTTTCCCCCTAATTATCAGTTCGGTTGATAATCAATAGCCATCTTAGTTTCAGTATTTTTGGGACAATTAAACTATCTTGAGTGAGATGCCAAAACAAAAGGGACTCATCTGATTAAATAAAATTGATTCCTATAGATAAATACACCACCCTGAAGAATTTTGTTTTGACAGTTCATTTTTAAATATTGTTAATAAATTCTAATTTCTCAGATCAGCTTTAACATTAGGGCCAGTTGTCTAATATTTCAGGACCTTTGTGGTGTGGTGAGGTCTTTATGGGTTACGTGAAGTTGTTTCCTGAAAAAACCCATCAAACCAGAGAGTTTGGAAGACCTCAGACATTTTGTTATTTCTTTTAGCCCTTCTTCAGTAGTTTTTTGTGGGTCGCTACATGGCAGCAGCTTTTAATTTGGGAAAGTGTTATTGGTCAGTAATAACTCTTAACGTAGGGGGCAAGTTATGAATTAATGTCCATGTGAATGACAAGATGAACACTGTTACTCACTTTGCTTTATTAATAATTCTAATATTGTGGATGACTGACAAGGTCAGTTTTGGTCTTTTGTCATGCAATCAACTAAATTATAAAAATGAATGAAATAACATTAATTGTTTCATAAATGAATTTGAAAATGTGATAGATAGATAGATAGATAGATAGATAGATAGATAGATAGATAGATAGATAGATAGATAGATAGATAGATAGATAGTGCTATTGTCATGGTATTCTTCTGTTTTTTTGTTGTTGTTTTTTTGCACAGTCAGTTCTCCAGAGGCACTAGAGCAGACAATAACATAGAGCCAGATGTCTTTATCAGTTGTGGTACAGACCACAGTTACACTGTGTATATTAAACAAAGTAGGATATTTTTGATTTTGCTCCCCCCCCCCCCTCCCCATTATGTCAGGTGAGATATATACATAAGTATATAAAACAATAACTTTAATCCTAATATGAGCCCTTTTGATTCATAATATGAGGTCTTTTGATTGGCATTTGGCTTAACCAAGAGCTATCCATTATCACTTTCTCAACAGTCATCATCATGCTACAAAAGCTCAGCGAAACAATCAGCAGTTTTTTGCTAATCCAGTGTTGGGTGTACGTATGGGCCCTTTCTATTTTTTCCACTGAAACATCTGACACAGGATACTTTGCCATGAATGTTAGCGCTCCAGCTCTTTCAGAGTGGATTGGTTGAAGGAGCTGGTAGCCAAGTAGCCATGGCTAACTTTGATTGACATAAAGTGGGCGTGTCCTATTTAGTTTCCTGGGCAACGTGGGGTCATGAGGTATTAGGAAAAAGCATAGACTGTATAAAAGAACGGATGAACCATTCGGTCATGTGACCCACTGAAGACCACTTTTGACTTTTGAGTCCGCCGAAATATCTGCGGAGCTGCCATCAGACATTTACAGCGGAATATACCGTTTAACACCTCAACTCGACGGCGAAATCAAATATGACTTTCTGGTTTAGCCTCGGTTAATAGAAATAGGTGCTTGCTTTGCTAATCGCAGTAGCATAACGACTGGGGATGACGAAGTGATAGCTACTAGCCATTAGCTGAGCCGACTGTCAATCAATCATATTAGAAATAAATTTGATGTTTAAAAAAAAAGTTTGTAAATATTTGTACTTAAAGTCGGACAATTGTAACATCGGAGTCGATGGAGCTTGACTCGCTATTGGAGCCAGACTCTATCGGTCAGTCGAGGAATTGCAACGAATCTTAGCGCCACCTCCACTGGCTGCTAAACGCATTCTCCTACACCTGCTTTAATACATGTCTTACTGTTACCAAAATGTTATATTTAAGCTCTAGCTAATATTGCGCCATCTCTGGGTTTAGTTTTAACTAATATGCTTCTCGTGTTCATTTAAACGCACTTTAAGCTCTAAGCCTCTCCTGGCCTGGGATTCAAATGTGAGGTTTCTTTCCCGGGCACAGCCCCTGAAGCTGTTTTGGGCTCAGCCAGGCAGACTCAATAGTAAGGCCGCTGAGAAAATGCATTATCGGGGTTTGTTGAGTTCCGCCCCGCAACATGGACAACGTTATACCGACCAGTGAGAGCGGAGCGCTGTGGTAGAGGTTGTTTATGTGGAGTGCTGGGTTAGGGTTCCGCCCACCGAGCTATCTCTGATTGCAGGGCAGACAGGCAGAGAGTGTAAAATGGCGCACAGCTGTCGGTGGCGGTTCCCCGCTCGGCCCGGAGGGAGCAGCAACTCCGGTACCGGGAGGAGAGCGGGCCGAGTCAGGGTCACTGCCTCTTTGCGGAGTGTACCGGGAGCCCACCCAAATGCAGCTGAACTCAGACCCGGGTTTGACGCTGCACTACAGGTCTCTTCGGTTATCGGGAGCAACCTGCAGAAATTTCGGGATGTTTTGGGGGAATCGAGCGACTCGAGCAGCGCAGAGGTAAGCGCGAGACAAGCCGGGAGCATCGAATATCCAGCTGCGCGGAACGAGCCACCTGGAGCACCGTTTATTACCTTTGAGGAGGGGAGTTAACGGTTACTGCCCCCAAACCATCTTCTACTGTGCGCAAACTTGTCATTGGCAGGATGCTCTGTTAACTTTCAGTTGGTTGTGTGGCCTTTAAGACGTTAACTTCAGTTAGAAACGGCACAGGCATTATATGCCCGCTTTTTCGCTTCGTGAGTTTTACTGGAAGTAAAGTTTTCTTCTCGGTGGAGTGAAAACATGCTACATCTCAGTTTGGATGAACTGGTGCTAACGTCAGACTGCTAGCCAGACCACAGTAGAAATATCCCAGTGTTACTTAGTTCAGTAAATCATACTGTACATATAAAACATGGTAAAGATAGCAGCACAGTTGCTGACTGATGTACACCGCGTAATTATGGCGTTACAACTAGTTTATTAATCAATAGCTTGATAGTCAGAATAGGAAACATTAACGGCTGTGCGTTGCCTTCAAATTCATACTCATTGACACTGTAAAAGTTAACGTCCCATATAAGCATGATTGTTAACGATCTAGTCCAAACTGGCGTTTGTGCAGTTTTTTGTTTATTTTTTAATCATGTCTTTTTTCTGGTGTACTAACACCGAATCTTGAAGTTAGTCTATAATGTGTTTGAAAACAACACAACTTGAAGGAAGCTAGAGTACACTGTTGTGGTTTGCAACGAGCTAACGTAAACTTAGCGTCTGCCCGCAGCGCCTCCCGTAATGGCTTCATTAGTATTCACTTAATCTGCTTCTGATTTTTATCAGATAACATTTGTCAGCAAAGTGGCGAAGTTTTAAGCAAAACGAGCTCAGCTATGATGTGTCAGTCTTCCAGCGATGCTTGGGAAAGCTGCTTCGTTAGCTCGCAGGCTAGCTGTCTGTATCTCACAGCTTCAACTACACCATTATCCCCCTGTCGTAAGCGATGTTAAAGTTGAATTTTATTTTGTCCAGGAGGCTGCTGTGTTTACCTCCCCATGGCGTATTGCTATGTAGCGAACGAAAGCATCGCAGCTGAAGTTAGCGGAGCTCGTACGCTAAACTAAATCATGTCCATTGCTGTTTAGTGTGAAGCTAAAACAGCTACCATGCTACGCACTACGCCACGCTAGCCATCGGGGCTATTGCTGATGCATAGGAAAATGGGAGGTGGACATGTTTTCTCCTTCTCTTCACAGTCAGTACGTAACTCGTACTAATATAATATCGGGTTTATAACGCCTCGTGGTGACGTCTGATTCACAGCCATGCACTGAAAATGGCTCTCATCACTGTAGAAGTGCTATTGAGAGTGTACCGGGACGGTTCAGTGTGTGATTTCGCCACGTTTTATCAGAGGAGCGAGGTTTGCTAGTGACAGTGCGCATGCAGGCTTGGCTACAATAACAACGAGCCTGTTCTTGACGGACCGTGTGATGTGGGGGTGTGTTCGCCTTAGCGAACTACCATCTTCCTTCTTCATGATGAGCAGCATGCGTTCATTGCAGTGGGAGTACACTGAGTGGGGATGTTTACCACCAGCTTTCGTGCTCCTAATCTGAGCTCAGACGGAACATTTCTTTGGCTAAAACACAACAGTATTGACATTACATGCTAGTAAAACGTGGTTTATTTATTTGTGAATCGACTTTTTTTTTCTTTTTTTTGTGCGTCTACATACATGGGAGCCTGACTTGGAGAGTGTGATTCATTTCATCATAATCTGTGTGCCAGATTGTGTAGAATAACAGAAAATGGTTTATGTTGTATTTAAAGATCTAAGTAGTTTAACTATATTTCATTTGAAATAAGGCATATGTGAGCATTCGTCTGCCTAAAAGCCTTTATTTCTCAAGGGTTATTATGATTAAGAGAATAGGAGTATTGGATGTGTGGACATTTAAGTCTTAATGGAGCTTGAAGAGAATGCATTGGAACACAATTTCATGGATTTTAAAGTGCGTTTTCTTTCAGAGCTAAAGTCTATATTCAGAGGAAACACATTTTACGACTTTTGAGCTCAAGAAATTTAAAGCTTTTTGCAGTTTAATTAAAAAGCAGGACAGGGATGAAATAAAATATTTGAGACAGGCTGGATCATGAGTGTACATACTGGTTTGAACTGTAAGAATATTAAGCATGTTTATGTTTTTTCATCATTAATGCCTCACCTTATGGTTACTTGTTACTGATGTTCCTTCTTTTTATTGGAAAAATTCCTAAGGGCAAGTAGGTGTTTTTGTAAACAGAAACACCCCCCTCCCTCTGCTAGTGTATAACTTTACTTTGGATGTGTAGACGCAGACTAGACCATTAAATCCCTATGGATCCTGAAGCCTTTGAGAGTTAAAGATATAGCATGGTGAATTTCATCAAGAAGAAGTGTGTAGTGCTTGTCTGACCAGACCGAGGCAGAGTTGTTCAGGCTCAAACCGACCTACTGAGCTCACAGGGCAGCTCTGAACAGAGTGCCAGCCGGACACACAGCCGCCCCTCCCACCTCTATCAAAAATCCAAATCCACTCCAGACTCACACAACCCTGTCTGAGGGGCAGAGCAACTTTTCTTCTGACAGCTGCCACTTTGAAATGGATTACTAAGCCTATTGGGCTGCCTCAAAAGGGTTATCGTTGGCTCTTGCTGTCCAAATCAACGCATTTATTAGCTTTTGCATGTGTGAAAGGGATTTGTGTCTTTATTTTGGAAGCTATTATTACTTGTTTTAGTGCAGAATTCAGACCATGTTGACTTTTTTTTTTAAATGTGTAGCCGTATCCCACTTATAGGATCAACCTCATTCTCTTTACTCCTCAAATCAAACTTTGCATCATTTTCTCATTTTGTTCTTGTGCTGTTCTGTCTTGCCTTCTGCTGTATCCACTCTAGTCATATGTTATTACCAGTATTTTACTCTTCATACAAAAAATGCAACTGAATAGATGTACCAATCTAAATGTCTCTAAATGCCTCATTGATTTGAGAGAAATGGTGCTCTTGAGCGGAAGGAGCTTCAGTGCAGCAGGTGTTTGGCCTATTTAAATGGAAGACCCCCACACCCGCTTACCCATCCCCAAGACAGCTTGTGGATTGGAGCAGGAAGCTTTGTGTCTGCTTTTATTCTAGCTCTCACAAAGTGCAGGCGGCTGAAAGAGCGCAGGCAGGGATATCAAAGGGTGCGGGGTGACCCCCCTCCTCCCAACGGGACAACACTGGGTGAAGAATTAGTCACAGACCCTCCCATCCATGGCTTTATTCTGCTACAGCAGGCGGGCAAGGAGCTTTCACCTCTGCTTTCGGAGTTGCCTGACTGGGAGAAAGGCGGCAATTGTGTCATCTTTCTTACCCTTTGTGGGTGTTGTGGTAGGGGCAGGGGCATCCCTCAGACTTTATGTCCGACATTGCAATCAGGAGAAGGCGTGTTGTCTTTGTCTTTTTTTTTTCTTTGATTAAAACTTAAATTCATTCTGCCCCCCCAGATGAAGAGGAGTGGATGCATGCCTGTGGGTGTCTGCCAGCCTGTGCAAAGTGTTACTCTGTGTGTAAGAGTAGGATACACCATGCATACGGGTCAATCAGTCTGTCTTTGTTCACTGACTGTCTTCATACACTTATGTATAAGTTGTAGGAAGAGGAGGTGTAAGTCCCATCCAGGGGGTGGGGGTTTGTTTCTGTCTGTGTGCTGAGGAGCAGATGTGAACAGTCATACTTAGTGTTTGAAGAAAACAAATTTCCATCTTTTGTTAGGGGTTGACAGAGGTCATCGCTGTTTAATTCAATTTTGTGACCTTTTTCAATGCATGTGTCATCAGAGAATCATTTCGAAAAGGACTGATGAAGCCTTGTATGTCAGTTAGGATTTTCTTTTCCAGGCTAGTAGTAAGGAAAGATTTTTGTGGAGGTGTTTATGAAAATTAAACTGATTGACCATCAGAGTCAAAATCATTTACTTGTTGTGATGTTTTCCCATCTAAAAATAGGCAATATAAAATCCGCTTATGTTTTTGGGAATAAAGCAGTCAACATATTGCTCCATTTGCATCGTTGCCATAGCTGTAAAATATAAACCTTTGTGATGTGCATATGAATTTGAGGGCATTTAAATACTTAAGGCTATTATTAGTACGTATTAGTACTAATAAGGTATAATATATGTGAGGCTCGGTTGACATCTTTGGGTGAGACATTTTTTTTACACACAGTAACAGGTGTGTTGGAAATGAGCTACTAGCTTAAGTTGCTTTTCACAAAATGCCACCTTTTAATGTCTCATGTTTCTGACTTGAAAAGGAAAAAAAGAATTGTGTCATTTAAGGCAAAAAGTACAAAGTGTGCTTTATTTTAAGATTTCCTCCAGAATTATGTGGAAAAAATGAATATTTGTTACAACAATGAGTCATGCGCATGAATGCAAAAACCATTATTGCTTTATCTGAAGTAGTCTGCAGCCAGCTGTCCATAGTCAGTCTGCTTCATATTACAACAGTGTGATACCATTTGCAGCGCAAAGACCTTAATTCAGTTTTACTTTTTGCTGTCACCGATTGCCACACTAAAAAATAGATCATGCAGAAGTAGAATAAACGTAAGTAATAAATTGTCATGGTTCCATAAGTGGTGGTCTGTAATTCAGATACAAATCTCATGTGGTGGGCGTTTTAGTAGCTGTAAAATGTAGTAACTGAGTATTGTAGCTTTCTTTGAAAAGGCTGTAAAATGTTTCTATGCCATCAACCTTCTTCGTGAGTGAGATTATTTAGTAGTGATTCAGACTCATCCTAAGTTTAATTAATAGTTGAAACAGATGTGTTAGACATTCTTTTAACAGTTTGTTTGAAAGCTTTTTTAAAACTATTAAATAGAATATAATAAATGGCTGTAGATCATGCAATAGACCAGTGTTCAGGCTTATTACAAAGGTGTGAGGTGATAATATAGATCAAAACTTGGACTCACTAAATACATGTTCTCATTTGGAGCCAGTTGTTGGCAGTTAGATTTCTCTTAAATACTCTCTTGAAATACAGTAAAAGTCACTTCATCTTTCTGCCAAAGTGCTATCAGAATGATACAGAGATTATACCTCAAACTAAATTCCCGTCCATCTCAGAAGCATTAGGTACAGTCCCTTGCAACTTCTGAAAACAAGTATCACTTCCAGTATGAATCAGACTGCTTTTCCCATCTCTAGCTTTTAGAGTTTCTGTGAAGTAAGATATGCAGTGATGAGTTAGACGAGAAGGCAGATCAGCAGGAAACAACACTGCACAGGATTTCCAGGTGCAATTGACAGCAAATGCATGCAAAGATGAAGAATGCTCTTCAGTTGAGGAGGTGATCCCTTGCAGGTTGTGAGGCAAAGTAGCACACAAATCTTTCCTTACTAGTTTACTACAGTGTTTGTTTACTTCTTGAAGTTACCTCCCCATGCCTACCCTGCTATTGAGCTCATGGTGAGCATTATGGTTCACACACTGCTGCTCAGTGCTTCGCTGCTAGTGGGCGGGAAGCAAGCGAGCGAGCAATGAGTGACTGACTGAATATGTGTTTGGGAGCATGGCAGAGAGGAGGAATAAGGGGGAGGAGAGGGGAGCCTTGTTGTGTGTGGGAGGCGTGTTTAGTGTAGGATTTGGTGAGCTTCTGCACGAGCATGTTGAAAAACCCAAACCCATTTCATCCAGTGGTCCCAGGAGACAACTGCACTCCCTCTGTTGATGGTGCATGTGGTCAGGATGCTGTTTCCTTGTCTCGTATTTTTCCTCCTCCATCCTCCCACAGCCCTCCTCCTTTCCTCACACTGGTTTGCTTCCTTGCCTTTTTTTGTGCTCCCCTCCCCCACATCCTCATGCCTATATTTTGCTTGTTTACATCTTGATGTGTCAAAACAATGCTGAATTTTATATATCTACACACACACACACACACACATATGTACGTACTTATGTATATATGTGTGTATATATATGTGTGTGTGTGTGTGTGTATGTACATGTATATGTGTGTTTATATATATATATATAGACACACACACATACATACATACATATGTGTGTGTATATATATATATATATACA